>JAFEMH010005661.1:0-154203 GCA_022495995.1 Adenophora triphylla var. japonica
GATAATGCTAGGTGACAACCTCCGAATTGTCAAAACTCTAAGCGAGCTTACCTCTATCCCGGATAGCGACGTATGCTAAGTTCTCTTAACTTAAGCTACCTCTATCCCGAATAGCGACGTATGCTAAGTTATCCAAACTTAAGCTACCTCTATCTCGAATAGTGACGTATGCTCAAGTTCCTCTAAACTTAAGCTACCTCTATCCCGGATAGTGACGTATGCTCGAGTTCTTCTTAACTTAAGATACCTCTATCACGAATAGTGAAGTATACTTAAGTTCTTCTAGCTTTAGCTACCTCTATCTTCTCGATAGTGAGGTAAGCTCTAGTTTCCTCAGGTGACAGCCTCCATTAATTGTCAAAACCCCCAAGGATCCTAGACATCGTTCCTAACTATCTAGTGATGCTTGAACTACGATCAAGGCTTGATTCCTCCGGGATACGTAGGTAGCCTTTTATAAAAGGTCCAGCCATCCGACCACTTTGGTCACCCTGTTCCTCCGTCACTCCTCAGTGATGAAGTAGTCCCTCATAAGAGACTTTGTTATCCGACCACCTCGGTCACTTCTAGCATATCCCCAGTAGGATCAATTGCTTGACCTCCTAGGTCATTTTCTCTTCTATTTCCCCAGCAATAGACCCGTTTTCTCTTCTTCATTCCTCGGCGGATCCTACTCCGAACTACGGCTGGCTTCGATTCCTCCGGGATACGTAGGTAGCCTTTCATAAGAGGTTCAGCCACTCGACCACCTCGGTCTCCCAATCCGTCTCGGCATTCGCCGAGATCGGGATCCTTTTCTATCGACAACCCCACTCGCCTTGCAAGTGACGTTGCCGAGGGCTTACGTAAGTACCCAAATCGCTCATGCGCTTCCGGTTAAATTTCCGGCAATTTCGGTAAGTTTTCCGGTAATTCCCCGGACCTTCCTAGTGTTCCGAAAATATTCCGGAACAGTTCCAAATTAATTAAAGACTGAGGAGGAGCCTTCCTAATTAAGAAACACGTTTTTCTTAATTAGGAAGAAGTTTCTAGAATTTGCCACCTTGCATGGTTCTAGAAATCTTTGAGTCAGTCACAATGGATAATGCCGCACGGCTGCATTAGCTTGAGGTCCCTAGCCGCACGGCCTCATTAGCCTTATCCAGACTGCCTATAAAAAGAGCCCTCCTCTACCCATTTGGAGGAGGAACAAGAGGCATCAATTACTCATATTACGAAGAAATACTCCTAAGAAGCTGCTGGAAGTCCAAGAAGGTGAAGAAGAAGGCCAAGAAGCCACCTCCCTCCTCCTTGAAGATCCAAGATCAACCTCTCCTCCTAGCTCCATCCAAAGAAGAAGAAAGCCATTGGTAACCTTGCACGCCCTAACCTCGCATCCTAATTGCTTTATAAATTGCTCATTGCATTGCCTTTATATTGCTTGGGACTTGGTAGATTAAAGATCACATCTTTATATTCCTCCTTCCCCTTTTGCATGCATTAGACATCATTTGTCATAAAAAAATGTAGTCTTTCCCTATAAAGGTGCATCCTTTGCACCTAAAACCCCCATTTTTCAATAAAAATGTCATTTTTATGCATCCTTTGCATATAAAAATCAAATATTTTCAATCAAAATGCATCCTTTGCATTCAAAATCCCTTTTCCAAGCATCATTTGCTTTAAAGATCATGTCTTTACCATAAACTAGCATCATATGCTTTTCAAAATGCAATCTTTATGCATCATTTGCATAATGAATGCCAATTTTTTCATAAAAATGCATCATTTGCATAAAAATCATATCTTTATGCATCATTTGCAATAAAGATCATTTCTTTGAATCAAATGCATCATTTGCAACCCAAAAATGTCATCTTTTCATTAAAAATGTCATTTTTACATATATTCCCCCATTCCCCATTAGTAACCTCGGAACGGACCGATGTAAAAGATCCTATCTTTACATCGTACCTTCCATAAAGGTTTCATAATCTCTTTAGAAAAGGGACACCTTTGAACCCTATATCTCCGATTATCACTTAAGATGAGTATGAAGCATCTATACGAGCTCGACCATCTTAAAGTGTAGGATTGATGGGCTAAGGACCCTCCTTTTCTAAAGAACCTCATCTTTGACTACAAAGAGAGTCATTCTCTCGATCACGCAAGTCCCAAGGTCCAAAAAATGCGATGATCACAAGTCCAAGATGAGGGCGGGATCATAATCCCGAATACATAAAATCCAAGAAATCCCGAGCGACAACCAACAAATGGTTTGTACGTCCGGAAGACGACTTGGGACATTCCCTCCTTATCATCAAACACATGCACACAAGAAAGCACGCAAGCAAGCACGATTAATGGGATCTTGGGAGACTTGCTCCGGCAAGGCACCTTGGGTGAACGACGATCCGTTCTTCCCAAGGGGTAACTTAACCTCCGAACCCATAAAACCTTTTTTCAAAGTTTTGAGGTAATCAAAATGGCGTGGCGACTCCGTTTTTCAAATTAAACCGGATGTCTTCAAACTAGCGTGAATCCAACAAACACAAAATTTTGGGCACACATTCACAGGAGCGGAGCAGGAAAATAGTGAAGCAGATTCGAGCTCCAGTTACTGGCCTCCAGAGCGGCCGCGCTCAACCCAAGAGCGGCCGCGCTCCATTGAAGAGAGACAAGTCAAAATCCCTGTCCAGTAGAGCGGTCGCGCTCCATACCAGAGCGGCCGCGCTCAAGTGATGTCGTTGAAGACCAAAGATTACTGCCAAATTGCGCGGGCGCGCTCACCTACAGAGCGGCCGCGCTTGTCCCGTTTTCAGCACCAGTTTGCAGCAACTTATGAAGGGCATACTTGACTTTTAGCATGTTTTGACCTGTGTATTTTGCCCTAGTATTAATACTTCAGCAGCAGATTTTAAAAAAGACATCTTGAATATTGTTCTTAGTTCTTAGTTTTTGAGTTTTCTAGAGATTTCTTCGTTCATCAAATCCGGATTTCTCAGGTTTTGATGTTCTTTTATTTTATGAGTATTGTTATTTTCGTTATGTCGTTGAGTAGCTAAATCTCTTAGATTTGCGGATTGGTTGTAGCAATTACTGGATCTTTATGCTATAGATTTCATTATTCCAAATTGATCTCTTTCTAGTTCTTCAAAGTATTTATCTTTAACAGTTTTAAGGTTTCAACTTCATGTTAAGATGACTTTGGCCTTTTAATTATTTGGGTATTAATTCCGCCATTAATTTGGGGATTGATACATTTGAACATTGCTTTGAAGATTAGATCTAATTGAGGCCGTAGTAGAAATCAAAAGGGTTTAGATTCAATATTCTAAAGTGCTGAATAATTATTTGATTGTTGTGTGGCCGTAATAGAAAACGCAGCTTGATAATAATTTAAAGGGTTGCAATCCGGGCACCACACCGTCCCAATCCTTACTTTTGTGAATGAATCTTAGATTGATATTAATGTTTTTAGCAATAAATATAGCATAAAGTGAAAGTAATTGTGAATCCAATCCGTGAATCTCCGTGTTGATCTGAGTTAATTCGTTACATTTAAATCGCTTTCCTTGGTTTTAATCTGTTGCTTCTGTTTTAGAATTAAATTACTGTTTTAAATCAAAAATCTCTGGTTACTTTATTCATTGCTTTTCTTTTACTTGTTTACCAACGAGTCTCTGTGGTTCGACCCCTGCTCGTGCATACTGCTACACCGGTAGTGAGTACACTTGCTCGGTTTTTATTACTAGAGGAATTTTTCTCCATCAAGTTTTTGGCGCCGTTGCCGGGGACTTGTTGCAAGTAAACAAGTAGGTTAAGTAGTGAATGCAAGGTCATCGTTCTTTGAAGCCTACATTGGTTCCATTGGACGACAACATCAATAGACTTGAGGAAGCATTTGAGGGCGATCCCCTCTTTAATCCTCTCTTTTCAGATTCGGACATCGAGTCTGAACCCTCCACCACCGAGGTAGAGGAAGAAAAAGCCGAGATGGCAGAACCACCGGCTCAAACAATGAATGATTACCTGAGACCTAGGGTAGACACTTCTACCTCATGCATAGTGTTGTCTGAAACAGCAAAGAATTTAGAGGTCAAAGGTCAGTATTTTGCTATGTTACCTAGTTTTCAGGGGCTACCAGGCGAGGATGCCTTGACTTTCTTGAAAGAATACCATATGAAGGTAGCCCAGTTTTTATTAAGAGAGGGAGTGACTGAAGTTCGGATTAGGCTTAAGTGCTTCCCTTACACTCTAAAAGGGGCAAATAAAACTTGGTTAATGATGCTTCATCCCAAAGCATCGGCACGTAGACTGAGATGCAAGATATTTTTCTCACGAGGTACTACCCACATCATCTGCAGGCTAATTTTAGACAGAAATTGATGACTTTCACACAAGATGTGGGGGAACCTCTCCATGAAGCTTGGGAGAGATTTAATATGATGCTTATTCAATGTCCTCAGCATAATTTTTCTTTACCCTCTTTGAATCAAGCTTTCTATGATGGCTTGAATGATTTCACTCAGTCTGTTGTAGACAATGCAGCAGGAGGCTCTATAGGAGTCAAGACCCCTGAGGAGACTAAGGCCTTATTTGAGATGTTGAGTGCTATTTCTCAACAAAAGAGTTCTAGGGGGAAAACAAGGGGGTATTGGATTTGACTGCTACTGATAATTTATCCAAGCAAATTGCTGTTTTAAATAGTAAGTTTGACAAGTTGACTGCTCAAGGCACCTCTTCTAGTGCCAATGTGTTAAATGATTTATGTGCTTACTGTGGTTTAAATTCTCATGCTACTAATATGTGTCCAAGTAGTGTGCAGTTTGGTTGTGATCCTGAACAGGTAAATGCTATGTATGGACATCCCCCAAGGCATTCACAGAACATGCCCTATGGCAACACTTATAATCCAGGGTGGAGGAATCATCCTAATTTCTCGTGGGAAGGTAATCAGAATCCACAAAATAAACCTCTCCATCCTCCACCTCCACAAGGGGCATTTGAAAGAAAGAAGGAGCCTTGGGAGGAGGCGGTGAGAGCCGAGATGAGAGTGAACGGCGGCGGGCGAAAGAATCATGAAGGCTGTATGAAAAATTGGAGACCCAAATAGGGCAGATGGCTGAAGCTGTTCAAGCCTTACAAGGGCACAAGTCAGGGACCTTCCCGAGTCAAGGTCACCAAGCAAAGGCCATTACCACACTCTGAAATGGTAAACAGGTAGGTAGCGAGGTAACTTCTTCTTCATCTTCTGTTCCACCTCCTGTTGTTGAAATTGTTAATGAGGAAGAAGGTACTAATGAATTAGGGGAGAAATCTAAAGTTGACTCTCCAACCCCCAATACATATGTACCTACTGTACCGTTTCCTGGAAGATTTATGAGGAATAAAATGGATCAACAAATGTCGGAGTTGATGGACATGTTCTCTAAAGTGAACATCAATCTCCCTTTGTTGAATGTGATAAAAAATGTGCCGGCGTATGCCAAGTTTTTCAAAGAAATTAATTCCAAGAAACCAAAGTATGGCAAGGATGAGAAGGTATTTATGGGAGAGAATGCTAGTGCAGTGGTACAACAAATCCTCCCACCCAAACAAAAGGACCCCGAAAGTTTTATAATTTCTATCAATATGGGGAACTCGAGTAAGGTGAAGGCGATGTTGGACCTAGGCGCTAGTATTAATTTGTTACCCCATTATATGTATCTTGATATGGGTTTGCCTGAATTGAAACCTACATCCATGGCTCTCCAACTAGCGGATCGATCTATTAAAAGACCGTTGGGGATTGTGGAAGATGTTTTGGTTCAGGTGGACTCATTGATCATACCTGTGGATTTTGTTGTGCTTGAGATGCCTAATAGTGTGTGTAGTCGTCGTGATTCCCCAATTTTACTTGGGCGTCCATTCATGGCGACAACAAACACTATTATTAATGTTGGCAATGGAACTCTTTCCATGACTGTGGCCAACGAAACGATTGAAATTTTTGTGCATGATATTATGCAAAATCCAATGGACAATGGGAATTCTTGTAACTTTGTGGAGAGAGTAGATGATTGTGTGCAGGAATATTTGTGGCATGATAGAGCATGTGATGAACTTGAGATGTTGTTGAATGGTAGTGGGAAAACTAGGGATAATGCGGGTTCCGAAGTAATGGCCATTGAAAATAAGGCCGAGGAACATTATTCTGTTAATGGCCCGTCTCACTCCCTAGGCTACTTCAATGAGAAGTATGCGCCATCAGTTGTGGTTCCACCGGTTCTTGAGCTAAAACCCCTCCCCTCTAATTTAAAATATGCTTTTCTAGGGGAGGGCAAGACTTTACCTGTGATAGTTGCCTCATACTTGACCCTAGAACAAGAGGCCAAATTAATTGCTGTGCTTTGTGAGCACAAATCGGCCATAGTGTGGACTTTGGCGGATATTAAAGGTATTAGCCCCTCAATGTGCATGCATAAAATTAATCTTGTAGAGGGGGCTAAACCTTCGAGGGAGAGACAAAGGAGATTGAATCCTCACATGGAGGAAGCAGTGAGGAAAGAGGTCCTGAAATTGTTAGATGCGGGAATTATATTCCCAATTGCGGACAGTGAGTGGGTGAGCCCGGTTTAAGTGGTTCCCAAGAGGTCGGGCATTACTGTTGTGAAAAATGATAAAAATGAGGATGTGCCCACTAGAGAGGTGACCGGGTATAGGATGTGTATAGATTTGAGAAAGCTTAATGCCGCCACCAAAAAGGATCACTTTCCTTTGCCTTTCATTGACCAAATCCTAGAGAGGTTGGCGGGTCATGCTTATTACTGCTTTCTTGATGGGTTCTCGGGATATAATCAAATCACAATTGCACCCGAGGACCAATCAAAGACCACTTTCACATGTCCCTTTGGTACTTTTGCCTATAGGAGGATGCCATTTGGGCTTTGCAATGCACCCGCTACTTTTCAAAGGTGCATGACCTCCATCTTCTCGGACATGATAGAGAAGTGTGTAGAGGTGTTTATGGATGATTTTTCTATGGTTGGGGATAGTTTTGAGGGGTGTCTTGAAAATTTGACTATGGTCTTGAGGAGATGTTGCGAGACCAATTTGACACTTAGTTGGGAGAAGTGTCACTTTCTTGTTAGGCAGGGAATTGTATTGGGTCACATAGTGTCTAGTAGGGGGATTGAGGTCGATAAAGCTAAGATAGATGTGATTTCTAAGCTACCTCCTCCGGTCTCAGTCAAGGGTGTTCGAAGTTTCTTAGGCCATGCGGGTTTTTATCGGCGATTTATTAAGCATTTTTCACAAATTTGTAAGCCGTTAAGTAACTTGCTAGCTAAAGATACTGAGTTCATCTTTGACCAAGACTGTCTAGTTGCTTTCACTTTATTAAAAGAAAAACTTACTTGCACTCCCATTCTTTCTAGCCCTGATTGGTCTCACCCTTTTGAGATCATGTGTGATGCATCTGATTTTGCTATTGGGGCTGTTTTAGGCCAAAAGATAGATAAATTACCGCATGTAATCCATTATGCAAGTAGAACTCTTAATGATGCACAACTTAATTATACCACTACTGAGAAAGAATTTTTAGCTGTTGTGTTTGCACTTGAGAAGTTCCATTCATATTTGCTTGGGTCGAAGGTAATAACTTATTCTGATCATGCAGCTTTAAAATATTTGTTGAATAAAAAGGATGCAAAACCTAGACTTCTTAGGTGGATGCTTTTGTTGCAAGAATTTGATTTGGAAATAAGGGACAAAAAGGGGTCCGAAAATGTAGTGGCGGATCACTTATCAAGGCTTGAGGATTTCTCGTTTCAGAATAGCAAAGAAGGGGTGATTCCGGTGAATGAAAATTTCCCGGATGAACAACTACTTGCTTTACATGTTCAAGAGCCTTGGTATGCAGATCTTGTTAATTATCTTGCATGCGACATGATCCCTCCTCACTTTACTTATGATAAAAATGTTGGGTTTTACGGGTCCATGCGCAGCGGAATTAAGCATTAAAACATAAAACCCAAGAAGCCCTAGGATCCGTTCTATACAATTAATTTAAATTCCTATGAGATAGAATTAAACCAACCTTGAAACGCTTTCCGGTCTTGAGCTATCGAACGATTTGATTATGTGATATCGAATCACAAACTTCGTTCTTCAACTTGCTTGAACTCTAGGCCTTGATCGATGAACGAGCGAAGACCCTCTTTTGGTATCCACACCTTTGAATGAATTCAAGAACAACTTCTTGATGATTGCTAGATCTAAAACCTTGAAGAATATTGAGAGTATTTTGTTGTGAATTTTGATTGAAAAATTTCGGCTGGCTTTTTAGGTCTGACAGAACCCTTGTATTTATACTACAATAGTAGGAATACCTCTCCTAATCGTATTAGGAGAGACAGGCTGTCAAAAACGCGTACAGGCCTGATATGTCGCGCGGTATATTAAGCCATTGGCTTAATATGTCGCGCGGTATATATAGCCAGATACAGAAACTCTCAACTATTCTTCCTCCGGTTTAACCAATTCATTCTAGTTGTGTGTGACCCAATAGGATTACATTATGTTGGCAATGAGTTCGATCATATCGAACCTCATAAGACATAAGCGGACTCTAGCAAGCCATTATGTCTACCCAAATAATGTAACGTAAGAGTTCACGTTTCCAATGGTGTACTTCCATTTATCCCTTTGTCTTACGATGTTATATTGAACACAAGTCATGGTCCTTGTCAACTTGTTATTGTTCAATGCTTTCTCGATTCTTGAGTATAATGATAATTCCAATCATATTGGGGTACGGCCATACACTTTCATCATTATCACTCATCGAGGGCCCAAGCATAACATCTCTCTTCCGAGGACAAATTCCTTCTTGACTTATCATCCTTCCCATCATGAATCCGATCATGCCAATGATAGTCTTTATGGATATCGTGTTAAGATATCGTTTGACTAAAATCAAACATGATTTTTCATCATATGTAAGGTCATGATAATCTCGGGTCTAGGGACTAAATGAAGTAACCTTATGAGATTTACTTATGACACTTGACCATGTCATAAATCTCATGCGGGTCATGTCCGATCACTTGTTCTCTAACAAGTACCCATAATTTCAATGTGCATCTCTTATGCATATAATCATCACATGATTATCCATTGACAATTATACTAATTATTCTCTTAATAATTAGGGACGGAGATTATTACAATAAATATGCAAAATATATAATAATCAAAACATAAACGATAAAGATGATACATAACGGTTTTCAGTTAAACATAACTAAAGCCTAGGGCATTACACCAACAGTCTCCCACTTGCACTAGGCTCCATTTATGTATCGAATACTCATGGATCTAACATGCCCATCATGCTCGCCTATGCGAGTGTCTTTGTAAGTGAGTCCCTTATGTCATCATCGGTTGATACTTTGTATATTTTAACGTCTTCTCATTCTTTATGAATTCCTCGAAGAACGTCTAAGTGAGTGTTTGGATCATGTTGTGACCTTGGTTCCATTGTTTGCACAAGTGGCACCACTATTGTCATAACAAAAGTTTCACCGATTAGTGATACTTGGAAAAACACTTGAAGTATTTCCAAAATACTAAATGAACTTTTGATCCAAACTGCCTCTTTCAGCTACATCATATGTTGCTAAAGTATGGCCTTAGTAGTAGAATCGGCTACAATTTCTGCTTGGAACTCTTCCAATCAAAACTGCACCTCTAATAAGCACAAACACAAATCCTAATTGCGATTTTAAAATAACTTTGTTAGTTTGGAAGCTAGCACCTATGTAACCCTTACAACAAGATTAACTTCCAATCTTTCAAATCCCAAGAACGTATCCTTAGTTCTTCTTAAGTACTTAAGGATCATCTTGACTGCCATCCAATGGTTCTCATCACAAGATCAGATTGGTATCGACTCATCATGCTCAAAGCATATGAGACGTTGGGTCTAGTACAAATTATGGCATACATGACAGATCCAAATGCCGAAGCATATGGAACTTCATTCATTCCCTTTTGCTCATCAATTGTCATAAGACAATGAGTATTGCTTAAGAGAAAATACCATGACCCATTGACAAGCCACTTTTCTTAGACTCTTCTAAGAACCTTGTCAATGTGAACACTTTGACTCAAACCAATTTATCCTTCTAGATCTATCTCTATAGATCTTGATGCCAAGGATGTAAGCGGCTTTACCCATATCTTTCATTGAGAAACCTTTCCTTGACCAAGACTTAACAGTCTTAAGTGTCGGAACTTGTTTTTCAAATGAGTAAGATATTATTGTAATAAACAATAGAAATAATACCATGCTCCCACTGAATTTCATGCATACACAAGGTTCATCTTTGTACTTGATAAAGTCAAACTCTTTGACCAATTCATCAAAACAAAGATTCCAATTCCTTGAAGCTTGCTTCAATCCATCTCATGGATCCTTGCAACATGCATACTTTATTAGAGTTTCTTGGATCGACAAACTATTTGGGTTGTGTACTTTACACATCCTTAATAATCTTTCCATTTAAAGAAAGTCGTTTGACATCCAATTGTCATATCACATGGTCACAATATGCGATTATGGCAATTGAAATTCTAACAGACATCGACATTGTAACTGGCGGAAAAAGTTTCAACATAGTCAATACTATGAATTAACCTAAGTCCCTTTGCTACAATCCTTAGTCATGAAAGTATACACCTTCACATCCATGTTGGTCTTTGAAGACCTACTTGCACCCTTTAGTTTTTACACTTTTAGGTAGCCCAATCAAGTTCTAATTAAACTTGATTGTTAAACATGGATTGTAATTATGGTTCCTAACCATTTATCCAAATTAGGAGAGGACATCGCTTCTTGATAGCAAGTAGGATCGCCATTCTCAATGACTTCCACTTCATCACTTTCCGCAACGAGAAATCACTATTTCTTGAGTTCGGATCGTAACCTATCCAATCTACGATGGACTTGTGCATCTTGAACCGGTTTCACAACTCCTTTGTGAAATTGGTTCTGTCTCTACTCATGGTTCCATATTATTTTCGGGTTCTTGAACTTCTTTCAAGATTAATTTTACTTCCACTAGATTCTTTATTGAGAAACTATTTCTCAAGAAACAAATCGTGTAGAGCAACAAACATTTTGTTCTCTTTGTGATTGTAAAATCAATATCCGAAAATAACCTTGTCAGATTTGGTGCTAACTTATAAGAGACAAGTCTCTTTACATAAGATTCGCAACCCCAAATCTTCATGAAAGTCAAACTAAGTTTTCTTCCATGCCACATCTCATGTGGGGACTTAGGAACCGATTTAGTAGGGACTCGATTTAGTGTAACCGCATTATTTCTAATGTATATCCTCAAAAGGAAATAGGAAATAGGAAAGTCTAATTGACACATCATCGAACGAACCATGTCCTACAAGATTCAATTCCTCCTTTCAGAAACACCATACAATGTGGTGTTCTGGGTGGAGTCAACTTTGAAACGATTTCATAGTTTTGAGATGATTGTCAAATTCTTGGCTCAAATATTCATCACCTCGATCTAATCGAAGTACTTAACAGTTTTACCAAGTTGTTTTGTACTTCATCTTTGAAATGTTCAAAACATCTCAAACGATTCACCTTCGGACTTCATCAGATAGACATAGTCATATCTAGATAAGTCTTTAGTGAAATATGATGAAATACCGAAGTCTTCCCCTAGCAATGCTACTTAATAGTCCACATACATCTCATGTATAATGACCAATAAGTCACTAGTCCTCCCACTACTTTAGTGTAGGGTGGTTTGGTCGATAATCCCAATAAATAAGATCCTTATTCCTCAAATGATTCATGGTCATATGAGTCTAAAAGTCCATGTTAATGGAGTTTAGATATATGTTTCTTATTTATTTGACCAAGCCGGCAATGCCATATAAACGCTTTGTTCATATTGTTCGGTTTAGATTTCCCATTTATATCATAGATATCTTCAATATTATTTTGTTTCTCATCATCAAGGATATGAAGACCATTTAATGACATATGCATTACAATAAGACATATTATTAAATAAATATAAAACTTCTTATTGAAAATAAGAAAATTATATCCTTCATCATCCATTTAAGAAACAGAAATAATACTCCTACTCAAATCTGGAACGTAGTCATACTTGTTCAAAACAAGTACTACTTCACAAGGTAAAGTGACTTCATAAGTCCCTTATGGCTAATGTTGCAACTTTTGCTCCATTCTCATGCATAGGTTTAATTTACCTTATTTGAGTAGCTTTCTATTCTTTGTTCCTTGCACATTTAAACAAATGTGGGATCCGATCCGGTATCATATACCCAAGAACAAGAAGTCGAAGGGAAAATATCTATCATATAGATATTTGAAGTAGTAGCAATCATATTGCCCTTCTTCACCTTTTAGGCCTTCCTAATAAGCCTTGCAACTTTGCTTCCAATGACAATCTTATTGCAATGATAGCAAACTGCATCCTTTTGAGACACTTTGGGTTTATCCTTTTCGGCTTTGACAACTTTTGTCCTAGGTTTGGCAACCTTTGCTTTACCTACTTTTTCCTTCCTTTATGAACCCTTTTATTGTGTAAACCATTAACACAATTTGCGGATTGCTCCTTCTTTCATCATATGAATAAAGAGCCTTCACCACAACATATATATCTTTTGCCTAGCTTGCACTTGGAACATTTTCCTATTTGCGTTATGCTAGAACAAAAGATTAGTTATCATGTGCCCAAGGTTCTTCATAAGAGCCTTCAACCATGGTGGCAAATACAAGGCAAGCAATATTGTCAGAATCATCACTATGTTTCTAATGTTGCTTCCTTATTTGCCCTTTGCAACATTTGCAATGGGTTCAGTAGGAACGGATTCGTCAAGAACATACACATTATGTATTGTTTCTTTCGAACTTTGTCCTTCATAAGGACGAATCGCAATTATCATTATGTAATGCTATTTCTACAACAAAATATACAAATTATATGAACATATATCAATATCAACACATTTATCATTTAAGAGCAAATAATGTATTTTACAAATACTCCCACTAAATCATACACCTTCCAAAGCTATTAAGCATAATATGCATTTAATGGGCTAAGATCCAACTTTAATTTAATCTCAAGTACGCTATGGCGCACTGCTCAAGATTAAACTAATTAGGTAGAAAAACATCAATCATATCGTATATGACTCTTAGGACTAAGATCCATCTTTAATTTGATCTCAAGTACGCTATGGCGCACCGCTCAAGATCAAACTAATTAGGTAGAAAACATCAATCATATCATATATGACTCTTAGGATCTTTTATGAGATTTATTTAAGACATCATATGTCTAAGCATATTTTAATCTCATCTTATGCCTTGGGTCCAAAACCATTTTGATAACCCAATTAAGTTCATCCATTTTAAACGTATAGGAACCACCATTTCCTCATCTTGCTCGCAAACGGAATAGAATCAAAGCACCTTGCTATGGCAAGCCCACCCAAAACTATCCGAGTGGTCTCAAGTGTTTAAATCATGGATTGGCATAAAGAACTTAAAAGTTAAATGAAGGTTCTTTAAGGTAGATTATAAGCATATCGGAAAGATAGTCATAATCATGCACCGGGTAAGTTCCCAGGAAGATAGGTGAGCCACAAGGACTACTTAAGTACCAACTCTTCCTTAGACAGTAACTCTCCTAGTCATGCACAATTAGAAATCAACTACGATTTGGCAACATAATCACTACCTTTTATAAACAATTAGTTTCCTTTTAAAATTTCGCGTAATTATGACTTGTTTCCATAAACAATCATAAAATCCAAAATTTACAATGTCTAAATCTAAACATATTAGGAAACTTTAATGCAATGTTTCAACTAAACATTTTAGGAAATCACAATTCAATGTTTCAACTAAACATCTAATAAAATTCTTAACACTTAAGAACAAATAATTCATGCATCGCAATAATTATTAAAATCATATTTTAATCAATTAATCATGCATATCAATGAATCAATCTAGCATGGACTTATAAACTCAATTTTATAACATCCAGTTTTCATATACATTGCAATAATTATTAAAATCACATTTTAATCAATTAATCATGTATATCAATGAATCAATCTATCGCGGACTTATAAACTCAATTTTATAACATCCAGATTTTCATATGAACATATCGGATTGTAAACACAATCAGAATAGCGAAAAATTGAACAAGCGGATTACGCCGGTTTTGGCTTATTATGTCGCGTGACAACATCGGCCCGAGGCTTGATATGTCGCGCGACCTAACAGCCGCTAACTCTGAACTCCACATGGCTCAACATGTCGCGCGACATAAGCGGCCAAGTAACAGGATTTCAGGTCGAACCAATACAGATTACATGTAATTAAATCACGTAAAACATCCCTTTTACATTTAATTCGGCATATTCGAAAACGATTTTCACATTGTTTCACATAAACAATTGAAAATTCTATCGCATACAAAACATGCAATAAGCATATAAACAATTTATATCTTAAATCTAGCATGTTAATTCAAACTTAACCATACGAACGGGGCTCGATACCACTTTGTTGGGTTTTACGGGTCCATGCGCAGCGGAATTAAGCATTAAAACATAAAACCCAAGAAGCCCTAGGATCCGTTCTATACAATTAATTTAAATTCCTATGAGATAGAATTAAACCAACCTTGAAACGCTTTCCGGTCTTGAGCTATCGAACGATTTGATTATGTGATATCGAATCACAAACTTCGTTCTTCAACTTGCTTGAACTCTAGGCCTTGATCGATGAACGAGCGAAGACCCTCTTTTGGTATCCACACCTTTGAATGAATTCAAGAACAACTTCTTGATGATTGCTAGATCTAAAACCTTGAAGAATATTGAGAGTATTTTGTTGTGAATTTTGATTGAAAAATTTCGGCTGACCTTTTAGGTCTGACAGAACCCTTGTATTTATACTACAATAGTAGGAATACCTCTCCTAATCGTATTAGGAGAGACAGTTCAAAACGCGTACGGGCCTATATATGTCGCGCGGTATATTAAGCCATTGGCTTAATATGTCGCGCGGTATATATAGCCAGATACAGAAACTCTCAACTATTCTTCCTCCGGTTTAACCAATTCATTCTAGTTGTGTGTGACCCAATAGGATTACATTATGTTGGCAATGAGTTCGATCATATCGAACCTCATAAGACATAAGCGGACTCTAGCAAGCCATTATGTCTACCCAAATAATGTAACGTAAGAGTTCACGTTTCCAATGGTGTACTTCCATTTATCCCTTTGTCTTACGATGTTATATTGAACACAAGTCATGGTCCTTGTCAACTTGTTATTGTTCAATGCTTTCTCGATTCTTGAGTATAATGATAATTCCAATCATATTGGGGTACGGCCATACACTTTCATCATTATCACTCATCGAGGGGCCCAAGCATAACATCTCTCTTCCGAGGGACAAATTCCTTCTTGACTTATCATCCTTCCCATCATGAATCCGATCATGCCAATGATAGTCTTTATGGATATCGTGTTAAGATATCGTTTGACTAAAATCAAACATGATTTTTCATCATATGTAAGGTCATGATAATCTCAGGTCTAGGGACTAAATGAAGTAACCTTATGAGATTTACTTATGACACTTGACCATGTCATAAATCTCATGCGGGTCATGTCCAGTCACTTGTTCTCTAACAAGTACCCATAATTTCAATGTGCATCTCTTATGCATATAATCATCACATGATTATCCATTGACAATTATACTAATTATTCTCTTAATAATTAGGGACGGAGATTATTACAATAAATATGCAAAATATATAATAATCAAAACATAAACGATAAAGATGATACATAACGGTTTTCAGTTAAACATAACTAAAGCCTAGGGCATTACACCAACAGTCTCCCACTTGCACTAGGCTCCATTTATGTATCGAATACTCATGGATCTAACATGCCCATCATGCTTCTGCCTATGCGAGTGTCTTTGTAAGTGAGTCCCTTATGTCATCATCGGTTGATACTTTGTATATTTTAACGTCTTCTCATTCTTTATGAATTCCTCGAAGAACGTCTAAGTGAGTGTTTGGATCACTGTTGTGACCTTGGTTCCATTGTTTGCACAAGTGGCACCACTATTGTCATAACAAAAGTTTCACCGATTAGTGATACTTGGAAAAACACTTGAAGTATTTCCAAAATACTAAATGAACTTTTGATCCAAAGCTGCCTCTTTCGGCTACATCATATGTTGCTAAAGTATGGCCTTAGTAGTAGAATCGGCTACAATTTACGCTTGGAACTCTTCCAATCAAAACTGCACCTCTAATAAGCACAAACACAAATCCTAATTGCGATTTTAAAATAACTTTGTTAGTTTGGAAGCTAGCACCTATGTAACCCTTACAACAAGATTAACTTCCAATCTTTCAAATCCCAAGAACGTATCCTTAGTTCTTCTTAAGTACTTAAGGATCATCTTGACTGCCATCCAATGGTTCTCATCACAAGATCAGATTGGTATCGACTCATCATGCTCAAAGCATATGAGACGTTGGGTCTAGTACAAATTATGGCATACATGACTGATCCAAATGCCGAAGCATATGGAACTTCATTCATTCCCTTTTGCTCATCAATTGTCATAAGACAATGAGTATTGCTTAAGAGAAAATACCATGACCCATTGACAAGCCACTTTTCTTAGACTCTTCTAAGAACCTTGTCAATGTGAACACTTTGACTCAAACCAATTTATCCTTCTAGATCTATCTCTATAGATCTTGATGCCAAGGATGTAAGCGGCTTTACCCATATCTTTCATTGAGAAACCTTTCCTTGACCAAGACTTAACAGTCTTAAGTGTCGGAACTTGTTTTTCAAATGAGTAAGATATTATTGTAATAAACAATAGAAATAATACCATGCTCCCACTGAATTTCATGCATACACAAGGTTCATCTTTGTACTTGATAAAGTCAAACTCTTTGACCAATTCATCAAAACAAAGATTCCAATTCCTTGAAGCTTGCTTCAATCCATCTCATGGATCCTTGCAACATGCATACTTTATTAGAGTTTCTTGGATCGACAAACTATTCGGGTTGTGTACTTTACACATCCTTAATAATCTTTCCATTTAAAGAAAGTCGTTTGACATCCATTTGTCATATCACATGGTCACAATATGCGATTATGACAATTGAAATTCTAACAGACATCGACATTGTAACTGGCGGAAAAAGTTTCAACATAGTCAATACTATGAATTAACCTAAGTCCCTTTGCTACAATCCTTAGTCATGAAAGTATACACCTTCACATCCATGTTGGTCTTTGAAGACCTACTTGCACCCTTTAGTTTTTACACTTTTAGGTAGCCCAATAAAGTTCTAATTAAACTTGATTGTTAAACATGGATTGTAATTATGGTTCCTAACCATTTATCCAAATTAGGAGAGGACATCGCTTCTTGATAGCAAGTAGGATCGTCATTCTCAATGACTTCCACTTCATCACTTTCCGCAACGAGAAATCACTATTTCTTGAGCTCGGATCGTAACCTATCCAATCTACGATGGACTTGTGCATCTTGAACCGGTTTCACAACTCCTTTGTGAACTTGGTTCTGTCTCTACTCATGGTTCCATATTATTTTCGGGTTCTTGAACTTCTTTCAAGATTAATTTTACTTCCACTAGATTCTTTATTGAGAAACTATTTCTCAAGAAACAAATCGTGTAGAGCAACAAACATTTTGTTCTCTTTGTGATTGTAAAATCAATATCCGAAAATAACCTTGTCAGATTTGGTGCTAACTTATAAGAGACAAGTCTCTTTACATAAGATTCGCAACCCCAAATCTTCATGAAAGTCAAACTAAGTTTTCTTCCATGCCACATCTCATGTGGGGCCTTAGGAACCGATTTAGTAGGGACTCGATTCAGTGTAACCGCATTATTTCTAATGTATATCCTCAAAAGGAAATAGGAAATAGGAAAGTCTAATTGACACATCATCGAACGAACCATGTCCTACAAGATTCAATTCCCCCTTTCAGAAACACCATACAATGTGGTGTTCTGGATGGAGTCAAATTTGAAACGATTTCATAGTTTTGAGATGATTGTCAAATTCTTGGCTCAAATATTCATCACCTCGATCTAATCGAAGTACTTAACAGTTTTACCAAGTTGTTTTGTACTTCATCTTTGAAATGTTCAAAACATCTCAAACGATTCACCTTCGGACTTCATCAGATAGACATAGTCATATCTAGATAAGTCTTTAGTGAAATATGATGAAATACCGAAGTCTTCCCCTAGCAATGCTACTTAATAGTCCACATACATCTCATGTATAATGACCAATAAGTCACTAGTCCTCCCACTACTTTAGTGTAGGGTGGTTTGGTCGATAATCCCAATAAATAAGATCCACATTCCTCAAATGATTCATGGTCATATGAGTCTAAAAGTCCATGTTAATGGTGTTTAGATATATGTTTCTTATTTATTTGACCAGCTTCAAGGCAATGCCATATAAACGCTTTGTTCATATTGTTCGGTTTAGATTTCCCATTTATATCATAGATATCTTCAATATTATTTTGTTTCTCATCATCAAGGATATGAAGACCATTTAATGACATATGCATTACAATAAGACATATTATTAAATAAATATAAAACTTCTTATTGAAAATAAGAAAATTATATCCTTCATCATCCATTTAAGAAACATAAATAATACTCCTACTCAAATCTGGAACGTAGTCATACTTGTTCAAAACAAGTACTACTTCACAAGGTAAAGTGACTTCATAAGTCCCTTATGGCTAATGTTGCAACTTTTGCTCCATTCCCATGCATAGGTTTAATTTACCTTATTTGAGTAGCTTTCTATTCTTTGTTCCTTGCACATTTAAACAAATGTGGGATCCGATCCGGTATCATCATATACCCAAGAACAAGAAGTCGAAGGGAAAATATCTATCATATAGATATTTGAAGTAGTAGCAATCATATTGCCCTTCTTCACCTTTTAGGCCTTCCTAATAAGCCTTGCAACTTTGCTTCCAATGACAATCTTATTGCAATGATAGCAAACTGCATCCTTTTGAGACACTTTGGGTTTATCCTTTTCGGCTTTGACAACTTTTGTCCTAGGTTTGGCAACCTTTGCTTTACCTACTTTTTCCTTCCTTTATGAACCCTTTTATTGTGTAAACCATTAACACAATTTGCGGATTGCTCCTTCTTTCATCATATGAATAAAGAGCCTTCACCACAACATATATATCTTTTGCCTAGCTTGCACTTGGAACATTTTCCTATTTGCGTTATGCTAGAACAAAAGATTAGTTATCATGTGCCCAAGGTTCTTCATAAGAGCCTTCAACCATGGTGGCAAATACAAGGCAAGCAATATTGTCAGAATCATCACTATGTTTCTAATGTTGCTTCCTTATTTGCCCTTTGCAACATTTGCAATGGGTTCAGTAGGAACGGATTCGTCAAGAACATACACATTATGTATTGTTCCTTTCGAACTTTGTCCTTCATAAGGACGAATCGCAATTATCATTATGTAATGCTATTTCTACAACAAAATATACAAATTATATGAACATATATCAATATCAACACATTTATCATTTAAGAGCAAATAATGTATTTTACAAATACTCCCACTAAATCATACACCTTCCAATGCTATTAAGCATAATATGCATTTAATGGGCTAAGATCCAACTTTTAATTTAATCTCAAAGTACGCTATGGCGCACCGCTCAAGATTAAACTAATTAGGTAGAAAAACATCAATCATATCGTATATGACTCTTAGGACTAAGATCCATCTTTAATTTGATCTCAAGTACGCTATGGCGCACCGCTCAAGATCAAACTAATTAGGTAGAAAACATCAATCATATCATATATGACTCTTAGGATCTTTTATGAGATTTATTTAAGACATCATATGTCTAAGCATATTTTAATCTCATCTTATGCCTTGGGTCCAAAACCATTTTGATAACCCAATTAAGTTCATCCATTTTAAACGTATAGGAACCACCATTTCCTCATCTTGCTCGCAAACGGAATAGAATCAAAGCACCTTGCTATGGCAAGCCCACCCAAAACTATCCGAGTGGTCTCAAGTGTTTAAATCATGGATTGGCATAAAGAACTTAAAAGTTAAATGAAGGTTCTTTAAGGTAGATTATAAGCATATCAGCAAAGATAGTCATAATCATGCACCTGTAAGTTCCCGGGAAGATAGGTGAGCCACAAGGACTACTTAAGTACCAACTCTTCCTTAGACAACTCTCCTAGTCATGCACAATTAGAAATCAACTCTGATTTGGCAACATAATCACTACCTTTTATAAACAATTAGTTTCCTTTTAAAATTTCGCGTAATTATGACTTGTTTCCATAAACAATCATAAAATCCAAAATTTACAATGTCTAAATCTAAACATATTAGGAAACTTTAATGCAATGTTTCAACTAAACATTTTAGGAAATCACAATTCAATGTTTCAACTAAACATCTAATAAAATTCTTAACACTTAAGAACAAATAATTCATGCATCGCAATAATTATTAAAATCATATTTTAATCAATTAATCATGCATATCAATGAATCAATCTAGCATGGACTTATAAACTCAATTTTATAACATCCATTTTCATATACATTGCAATAATTATTAAAATCACATTTTAATCAATTAATCATGTATATCAATGAATCAATCTATCGCGGACTTATAAACTCAATTTTATAACATCCATTTTCATATGAACATATCGATTGTAAACACAATCACGTAATAGCGAGAAAAATTGAACAAACCGATTCGCCAGTTTTGGCTTATTATGTCGCGTGACAACATCAGCCGAGGCTTGATATGTCGCGCGACCTAACAGCCAAGTTAACCTGAACTCCACATGGCTCAACATGTCGCGCGACATAAGCAGCCAAGTAACGTGATTTCCAGATTCGAACCAATACAGATTACATGTAATTAAATCACGTAAAACATCCCTTTTACAGATTTAATTCAGCATATTTCGAAAACGATTTTCACATTGTTTCACATAAACAATTGAAAATTCTATCGCATACAAAACATGCAATAAGCATATAAACAATTTATATCTTAAATCTAGCATGTTAATTCAAACTTAACCATACGAACGGGGCTCTGATACCACTGTTGGGTTTTACGGGTCCATGCGCAGCGGAATTAAGCATTAAAACATAAAACCCAAGAAGCCCTAGGATCCGTTCTATACAATTAATTTAAATTCCTATGAGATAGAATTAAACCAACCTTGAAACGCTTTCCGGTCTTGAGCTATCGAACGATTTGATTATGTGATATCGAATCACAAACTTCGTTCTTCAACTTGCTTGAACTCTAGGCCTTGATCGATGAACGAGCGAAGACCCTCTTTTGGTATCCACACCTTTGAATGAATTCAAGAACAACTTCTTGATGATTGCTAGATCTAAAACCTTGAAGAATATTGAGAATATTTTGTTGTGAATTTTGATTGAAAAATTTCGGCTGGCTTTTTAGGTCTGACAGAACCCTTGTATTTATACTACAATAGTAGGAATACCTCTCCTAATCGTATTAGGAGAGACAAGCTGTCAAAAACGCGTACAGGCCTGATATGTCGCGCGGTATATTAAGCCATTGGCTTAATATGTCGCGCGGTATATATAGCCAGATACAGAAACTCTCAACTATTCTTCCTCCGGTTTAACCAATTCATTCTAGTTGTGTGTGACCCAATAGGATTACATTATGTTGGCAATGAGTTCGATCATATCGAACCTCATAAGACATAAGTGGACTCTAGCAAGCCATTATGTCTACCCAAATAATGTAACGTAAGAGTTCACGTTTCCAATGGTGTACTTCCATTTATCCCTTTGTCTTACGATGTTATATTGAACACAAGTCATGGTCCTTGTCAACTTGTTATTGTTCAATGCTTTCTCGATTCTTGAGTATAATGATAATTCCAATCATATTGGGGTACGGCCATACACTTTCATCATTATCACTCATCGAGGGCCCAAGCATAACATCTCTCTTCCGAGGGACAAATTCCTTCTTGACTTATCATCCTTCCCATCATGAATCCGATCATGCCAATGATAGTCTTTATGGATATCGTGTTAAGATATCGTTTGACTAAAATCAAACATGATTTTTCATCATATGTAAGGTCATGATAATCTCAGGTCTAGGGACTAAATGAAGTAACCTTATGAGATTTACTTATGACACTTGACCATGTCATAAATCTCATGCGGGTCATGTCCAGTCACTTGTTCTCTAACAAGTACCCATAATTTCAATGTGCATCTCTTATGCATATAATCATCACATGATTATCCATTGACAATTATACTAATTATTCTCTTAATAATTAGGGACGGAGATTATTACAATAAATATGCAAAATATATAATAATCAAAACATAAATGATAAAGATGATACATAACGAGTCGTGGATTTGAATCCACCTGTGCTGGATTCAATGGGGATTCAATGGCACGAGTCGTGACCTACCCTGTCACCTATGAACCATTTTCCAAGCCTTAGAAACCTAATCTACCTAGTATGCAATGGAACCCTATTTGACTATAATTAAAGTACAACACTTTAGCTATACAATGATATCTTACTTAGTCAAAATGGATTTGAGGAAGTGGTTTAAATATTGTTCGAAAAATGGTTGACAGGCTTGATTTGCAACTTAACCAAAGTTATTCAAACTTGGTAATTTGAACTTGAGCCTTTATAGAGGTTACTAATTGTTATATATTGAACATGTAGGGATTGTTGGTTATACATTGTAGCCTTACTTGATCTCATATTCATGGTTGGTGATATAAATAGTGTATGAAATGTATGTTGCACTATTGTATTGGTTTAAACATGAGTATGAATACCATGTTGTTATTTTATTATCCCTTTGGTGGATTTCTTTTCAAGTAACTATTATGTGCTTGAATGTGTTTTAATCAGCTGATGTTTAGGGGTATAATGGAATACGATCAATTATGGAAATTGTTCTATAATGTGATCGGATTACATTATACCTGTGGATCGTCCCTTCTGGCCACAGACTGGGGTTATAGCTTCTGTATTGAGCCAAAAGCCTTACAGATTGCTAGTATCTTATATGGTTCCCTGAAAAATGGGTCTTATAAGATGTGAATATGCCTAAGCAGTTCACAAATGAGTAGAGTTTTACTCCCAACGTTGTACGACTTATTGTTCAGGCAGGAAAGGTAAACCAAGGTAACGTAAGGTGTTTACCGCTTTACCAATGTGTTATATACACCTTGTTATGTGTTGCATCTTACTTGGCATATTGTTGCATTTATAATAGCTTATTGAGATTTATTCTCACCCTTTCCCCTTTAATGTTTTAGATCGCTCTGAGACAGGCGGACCAACCCAGTAAGGACGGAAAGGAGTTTGGAATGTATTTTTGGGATTGTCAGGGTACGTGTAGGTTGGTGTTGGAAGTTGTATTTTGGTATAACTCCTTTATGGAGTTTGTATATAGAACAACTTTTGTATAACTTATATTTGTACCTTTTGTAACTAAAACATGTTGTCTATCTTTCAAAGTTTGTTTCAAACTTTCCTCCAAGTGGAGATGATTCAAGTTAGTTTTAGAATGGTAATGCTAAAGTTTGTGTTCTTTTCAAGTTAAGTCAAAGTTTTTAAATTCCATGTGGTTTTTAATAGTAAGGGGACCCTCCCGCTCGGGGCACGAGCTAAGGTTCCGGGTCGGGGTCCCCACAGTTACCCTCTCCCCAGAATTGACAAATTGGTAGATTCCATAGCCGAACACCGAACTCTCAGCTTCCTAGATGCCTATTCAGGCTATCATTAAATAAAAATGGCGGAGGAAGACATTTAGAAGACAACCTTCCAAACATCTGGAGGCAATTATTGTTATATCATGATACCCTTTGGGCTTAAAATGTGGGTGCAACCTACCAACGCATAGTCAATGAAGTATTTGGGGAGCAAATAGACCGTAACATGGAGGCCTATATTGATGACATGGTCATAAAAACCAAGGATGGCAGTCACGCCCCTGACTTGGAAGAAACCATTAACAACCTTTGAGCTAACAACATGAAGTTAAATCCAAGTAAATGTGTGTTCGGGGTGACTGCCGGAAAATTCCTAGGTTTCATGGTATCACAAAGGGGAATTGAGGCGAACCCTGAAAAAATCAAAGCCTTGATTGACATGAAGGAACCTACCAACGTCAAGGAGGTTCGGAGATTGAATGGAAGAATAGCGGCTCTTGGAAGATTCATTGCCAAGTCCGCTGAAAAATCACTGCCTTTCTTCAAGGTCTTGAAGGGGGCCAAGAGCTTCTCCTGGACTCCCGAATGTACAGAAGCATTCCGCTAGTTGAAGGAGTACTTGGGATCCCCTCCCTTGTTAAGCAGTCCGATTACCGGCGAGATGCTATATGTCTTCCTAGCCGCCATGGACCACGCAATTGCAGCTGTCCTTGTGACGACCCTAACCCTAGGCTCTATTTTAGTATAATATTATATGCTTTTAATATTATTGTTAATATTATGTGTTCATTTTATATCCTTGATTCCTTATATTAGGATGGGATGATTGGGAAATAAAGTAAAGTTCTTGGGGAAAGTATAATAAATGAAAATAGATAGAATGGAAATGAGGTTAATGTGTGTGGGCAAAGAAAATTAGAATAAAGGATTTAATTTCACTACCTTAGAATTTAGAGGACCAAATTGTTATTTTCTGAAAGCCTTGATTTAATGGTGGCATGGGGGGCCATGCCTCCCCCTTCCTCCTTCTAAGTCAAACCTCCCCATACTCTCTTTATCCTTTTCATTCACCTTCCCCATCATCCTCCTTCATTTTCTTTTTATAATTTTCCATGGAAGCTCCATTTTGAAAGCCTCACCTTCTAAGTGGCTAGCAAGCTCAATCCTCCTCCATTTTCCAATCCGGGTGTACTTTTGTGTTCGAGGCATCTAGGGGAGTTTATCAAGCCAAGAAAATCCTTAATCCATCCTATAATTCTAAAGTGAGTTATTATGAGAACCATAAGAACCACTAACAGCCATTGGATTAAAAAACACATCAATGCTCCAGATTAAAAAAAAAAATAGAGGGGGTGGCATTTTCGTAATTATTTCATTTAAAATCCCCCTCAAATTTCAAAATAAAATATCTCAATATCTATAAGTCAAAAAAAAAATTCGAAAACACTGATTTTTTTGTCTTGACGAGACGATTCAAACTAGATCCCTGAAGATAGAATTTTGAAAAAATAATATTTTTATTAGAAAAGAGAGATTCTTAGATCAAGAATGCACAGAAGAAACTCTGGAAGCATAAGCATTGAATCTTACAGTGCTATAATGGCATCGTGAACATGCATGGAGACCATAATTATCATTACTAAACAGTGTAGTATCAATCATTCCTCACTCGCTCTAGTTGAAGGTCAATACTAAATTCAAATATGCTACACGATTACGAATAGTAACACTAGGCAAGAAAATTTGAAAAATAGAAATGTGTAACATTTAAAGTAAACTTTTTAACGAGAGAAATTGTAACAAATTATCCTTCAAACTGGTCAAGAACAACGTCTAATTTTTAAAATACTGTGTTGCTAGTGAACACTAGCTGTGTTGTCTTAGTGAACATTAGATGTGTTGTCTTAGTGAACACTAGTTGTCTTGTCTTAGTGAACACTAATTAATTAGTGAACACTAGCTGTATTGTTCACTAATTAATTAGTGAACACTAGTTGTATTGTCTTAGTGAACACTTACAGCTAGTGTTCACTAATTAATTAGTGAACACTAGTTGTATTGTCTTAGTGAACACTAATTAATTAGTGAACACTGTGGCAGTGAACACTAGCTATGTTGTCTTAGTGAACACTAATTAATTAGTGAACACTAGCTGTAAGTGAACACTGGCTGTAAGTTAACTAGTTATGTTGTCTTAGTGAACACTAGCTATGTTGTCTTAGTGAACACTAGCTGTGTTGTCTTAGTGAACACTAATTAATTAGTGAACTCTAGCTGTAAGTGAACACTAACTGTAAGTGAACACTAGCTATGTTGTCTTAGTGAACACTAATTAATTAGTGAACACTAGTATAGAAGTGAACACTAGCTGTAAGTTAACTAGTTATGTTGTCTTAGTGAACACTAATTAATTAGTGAACTCTAGCTGTAAGTGAACACTAGTTGTAAGTGAACACTAGCTATGTTGTCTTAGTGAACACTAATTGATTAGTGAACACTAGTATCATTACGATTGACCACTTCATACAATGCCTACTTCAGTTTGTATTAGACTAATTGGAAACCGTTTTCTCTCTCGAAATCAAGTCTGTAACCTTGAATTCCAATGTTGAACGGTGGAGCAGCTATGGTAACTTGTATTTGGATTGTGGTAGGTGATTTGCCTATAGTGCTGCCATGCAAATCTTTGTTAAACAGTGACACCACCACTAACACCAAAATATCTATAGTGAGATAGAAGGATGTTATTGACTGATTCAAAAGTGTCAATTTTACTTGTTGGGAATTGGTGTTCTTTTCTCATCGTTGTAGCTTATTTAAGGTGGTTTGGTTCTTGGGTTTAACATGAATAGCTTTCTTGGTGGGTTCATTTGGTTCAAGTCCTACGTTTTTAAGCTTTAAGTTTGGTGGAACTTACTAGCTAGTAACAAGGAAATCGAGCAAAAGTAATTTGATACCTTTGCAGCAGTGTTTCGTTCATGTTTTGGCCATTTCCATAACTTGTGTACAGCATTGACTAGTGTTTTAAAACACTAGTTAATTAGCTAGTGTTTTAAAAATTAGACGTTGTTCAATATTATTTTTTCAAAATTCTGTCTTCATGGATCTAGTTTGAATCGTCTCGTCAATACAAAAAAATCAGTGTTTTCGAATTTTTTTTTCGACTTATAGATATTGAGATATTTTATTTTGAAATTTGAGGGGGATTTAGTTCACAATAATTACGAAAATGCCACCGCCTCTATCTTTTTTTTTTTTTTTTTTAATCTCGAAAGCATTGATGTGTTTTTAATCCGATGGTTGAGTTTAGCTCTGCATGGTTACCATATAAATTTGGCTTCTCATTTGAATAAATTTTCCTATATATATATATATATATATATATATATTTATTTATTTATACTCGAATATAATTCAACATTTATAATTATATAAATGTGGTTCTTATCTGTTTTTGTTTAAGAGCAAGAAGCAGTAGCTAGAAGAGTTGAAGAAAGTTTTGCAGCTGCCAATGTATTCGAAGAGGAACCAACGGATTAATGTTTTATTGTTATTATAGATAGTGAATGTTGTTTCTATATTTTTTCTCTAAATAATTTATGATTGTTTGTCTTCGAATAATTGAGGCGTAGAAAGCTTTTCATATATTTATCGATTCTAAAGTTCATTTTTCATGGGTTCATTATTTTTTCCTTTAAATTTTTGTTGAGTCCCATTTGGGTTTGGAGACCTGTAGTTATACACTTAAGATGAAGCAACTAGTCCCTCCCTCTATCTCTCTCCTTTCTCTTTTTCATTTCCTTCACCGGGAACTTTTAGTCGGGTTTCATATGGAATTCTTTTGAAGGTTACTCCCATATCAATTCCTCTCTTGAAGGTTTACAATGACAAATTCAAGTGTGTTTTTGCTCTCACTTTCAACTCCTAGGTAAATATTTTTTTATATCTTTAGCATTATCTCACAAAAAGGTCAGTATTTACCTTTTTGTTTAATTCTAATTTTCATTCGTCTGAAAATCTGATTTTATTTTAAATATGGGCTTCCGATGGTTTCTCAGGTACCCTCTCTCAAGAAGTTTCAACTCCCAGGTAAATATCTTTGCACTTTATATATTTGTAACAGTCTAAAATTACATTTAAAACGTCATATAGTTAGCATGCCTTTTCAGTTTCCCCACATCTTTCTCTTTCCATACTGATCTGTGTCAATGGCACGGGTATTTGAGTACTAGTAGTAGACAGATTTAGGGCTATACCACAAAAACCTCCAACTAAGAAAACAATTCTTGAATTCTAAATATTTCATCATCAAGAAAACAATTCTTGTAAAATAAGCAGACTCAAAAGAGAAGAAGAAGCTAACACCTAAACAACCTACAACGTGTAGACAAAGGCATACAAACCACATAATGTCAGTGATAGCAAGGCTGCCTAAACAGATTACAAGCACACTTAATCACTGTCGGCCTTCTGGTAAACGTAGGTCAGTCCACACTTGCCGCAGTAGTGCCTATCAAAGTGATTCGCCATAAACGTCCCACTCAGCGTTCGGACACTCCTTCCTCAGCCTCTGCACCTTTCCAGAATCATCCACCTTGTAAAACTGCAACACGGAGAGCTTCACCTTCTTATGCTTGTGCTCAATCTTCTTGGGCTTGGTGTAGGTCTTCTTCTTCATCTTTTTGGCGCCAGCACGGAGACGGATGACAGGGTGAAGCGTCGATTCCTTCTAATTGTTGTATTTGGCTAGGGTTCTCCCATCTTAGATTTGCTGGTCCGGCGGAATGCCTTCCTTGTCCTGAATCTTGGCTTTCACATTGTCGATGGTGTCGGAGGACTCGACCTCTAGGGTTATTTTTTGGCAATTCATCATCGCGTAAGATAAATTCCATTGAACTAACTTTGACATAGTTAAAGAGAATTGTTATATACCCCGTAAAATTGTTGAGTAAACCCATTATTTTAAAAACTTTAAATTTATCATCGAGTAAAATGAATCTAATATCCTTAAATCCATACACCCATTCTATATAATTCTTCTCGTAAATTCGTTGTTATATACCCCGGTAACATTTAACTCATCCTTTACCTTCATTGTCATATACACCCGTAACATTAAACTCAAATCAAACTCATCATTAATTTTTCACCTTCCCCGTTTTCTCCCATCTTTCTCCATTACATCCAAATCACCCTCTTCATTTTTTTTACAGCCAAACCAAAATTACCTCCCTTCTCCTACTATCTTAAACATTTTGTTTTCGTGACAAAAATTCGGCCAAAGTTGGATGATTTTTTTTCTATAATCGGTCATACTCATTCGAAAATTAAGAGGATTTTGACAACAACCCAACCGAACCTTTAATAAAATTTGGGCCCGATGTGCTAATTATGGGTTGAAATCCGACAAGTACCGGTCGAACTTTTGTTATTTAGGTTAAAAAAAAAAGCAAAAAAAATTGGCCTAACAATTAGGTACTTAACATTGTTTAAATCAGAGTTTTACAAAAATAAAATAAAAAACTACCCTTATTAAGGGTTTCGGCAGATAGCGGTCGAACATTTTCAAGGTATTCGGCAGGCACTTGCCGATTTTTTGAATTGGTTCGGTAAGTACCGGTCGAACTTTTGTAATTTAGGTTAAAAAAATTTAAAAAATAGGGTCATTATTTAGGTACTTAACATTGTTTTGAATTGAGAATAATTGTTTAAATATAATAAAAACATAATCACAATACCAACATAATTCAAAAATTATCAGATGAAAATAATTGTGAAAAACGCAATACACATAATCAGATGAGAATGATTGTTCAAACATAATACAAACATAATTGGATGAGAATAATTGGTCAAAAAATATTCTGAAAATATTCTAAAATTTCGGCCAGGAGCGGGTGAAATATTCAAAAAATTCGGCCGGGTGTGAATGACTTTTTAAGGATTTTCGGCCACTACTGATCGACCAAATCTCGAAATTCGTTCACTACTGGCCGAACCACTCTATGTCCAGATTTGAACAAATTAAACCTTAAGAATTCTCAAATTGAAAATATAACAACAAATATTTAATTTAACAAAATCCCAAAAATCTTATTTTTCTCTTTCTCTCTCTCTAGTCAGTCAAAGAGTGTTGGTTGGTGTGGGTGAAAGTTAATGGTTAATATGTGTGGATGGGTGGGTGGGTGAGAGTTAATGGGTAAATGGGTTAAAGGGTATAAAGGGAAAGAGAGAGAGTTGTTTTAATTTTTTGGATGAATTTAATGATATGGGTTTATTGAACAATTTTACGGGCCTATATAACAATTCTCATAGTTAAATTGTTATAAGATGAATTATTGGTGAGGAAAATGTTAAATATAAAAAAATGTTTTTTTTTTCCGTGTACAAACATTTAAATTGTGACTAAAGATGATTTTTTTCTCAAATTATTTATTTTTAAAAATATAATTTCCAAAATAACAACCCTTCCAAACTATTTGCCAAAATGTCCAATTTTTTGAAACTCGCTAAATGGAATATCGAGTTTGACTTTTTGTCCGTTGAAATTTGCTAAATGGTATGGTGATTTTTTTTTAATTTACAGTAATTATTTGTGCAATAAAAACAAATTGACATGAAAATTAAACTCGTCATTTCAATTAGCGAGTTCAAGTAAACTCGTCGTTTAGCGAGTTTGAACTCGCCATATCAACACCCATTTCCCAGCTGTTCTCTCTACACCTAAATCAATGGTTTCTTTCAACCTACCCCTTCCCCTTACTTGACTTAGATTTGGAGAAAACAAAAAAAAATGTCGTCCTTCTCTTCCCTTCTCCGCCTTCCCCAAGTCGTCCCCCATTCCACACCGCCTCCTCCCCACTCCGACCCACCACCTCTCAACCCAATTTCGTCTCCCCTTTAGATTCTCCTCCGATCAATCTTCTATATTAATTCGACCACTGCATTCGGTTCACCATCTCCTCCAATCTCTTCTCCGGTCAGCTACCTCCATTCACCACTCTTTCTTCCAACACATCCGTCCCTCTACCGGCTCATTCTTCTATCTCCTTCATTGGTTCACATGTGCTCTAAATTGAAAGCTTCAACATCACTGAAGCGTTAACAATGGTCGAAGACCCAACATTGTTCATCCTAAATTTCAGATTTGATTTTTGCTTTCGATATTTGTGTGTTTCAATTTCTTGTAAACTCACTAATTGTAATTACTAGTTTAATTGAAATAGCGAGTTTAATTTTCATGTCATTTTGTTTTTATTGCAGAAATAATTACTGAAAATATAAAATAAAAAAATAAACTCGTCATACCATTTAGCAAGTTTCAGAGTACAAAAGTCAAACTCGCTATTCCATTTAACGAGTTTTTAAAAATTGAACATTTTGGCAAATAGTTTGAAAGAGTTGTTATTTTGAGAACTAGTGAGTAACCCGTCGGCCTCCGACGGGTGATAACACTGATGTAAAAGTTAAATGTAAATACAATTCAAAAAATTAATGAGATAATTTTATGTAATATATTACAACTTGTCAAAAATTTTTTTGTACACAATATTTGTAGTCGTGTCATCTTAGTGTTCATGACTATTACATATAAGCACTTTAAGTCGTTTCCTTGTAATTACTCTAGAAAAAGCAACATATAATTGTCCATGACTAAATACTGATCTTGGAAGAAAAAGACCAACATGAGCAAGCGACTGACCCTGACTTTTATTTATCGTCATTGCAAAAGAAACAGTCAGTGGGAATTATCTCCGTTGAAATCTAACCGAGAATTTTGTTGTATCAGAAGGTGACATAATTATTCTCGGTATCAACACTTTCTTACCAACATTCTTTTCGGACAACATGACGATACATCCAATCTTTAGCTTGATCTATATTAGATTCTGAGGCTTGATCTATATTTCGTAACAACATGACGATACATCCAATCTTTAGCTTCAGTATGTGATTAGCTATTCCAGAGCACTTGACGGTGTTTAGGAATTCAGTTGAAAATATATCTTCGGCTGATTGGTTAAATTCCTCGTCTTTGCATATGGCGTCAAAACTCACGTGTTTCACTTATTTTACAGGAAAGAGCGACATAACATACTCAGTAGAAATTATTATTATCATTTATAATTAAAAATAAATACTTCACACAATTTTCACTAAAAAGATATTGAAAAATAAAAAAGGAAAATTAGCAAATGATAATTAAGAAATTTATATTTAAAAAAGAGAGTTTTTTTCCTCTGTCCAAATCAAATGAAAGAAGTATCTATTTAAAGAGAAAAAAATATTAATTTTGGTGTATTTTTTTTTAAAATTAATTTATTATAAAATAATTGAGGTCAAATAAATCGGATTAAAAAAAATCTTTAAAAGTTACTAATTGAATTTCAAATGGATGATTGTGATTGGTGGATGATGGAAAGATTGGCCAATGATATTGTGCCACTTGGAGTTTTCTTGGAGCTTGAAAAAGTTTTGCTATTATATACTCCCTCCGTCCCAGCGAAAGAGTCGGTAAATTTGTCCGACACGCAAAATAAGAAATGTGATGTAAGAAAGAGAAAAAGTTTAAATGTTGTGAGTATGAAAAATTAAATAGGAGAGAGAATGAGTGGGAGGTGATGTAAGAAAGATAATGTTGTGAGTGTAAAAGTAAAGTAGGAGAGAGAATGAGTGGAGAGAATAGTGATTTAAGGTTTCCTTTTTGGGAAAGTGGCTTTTTAAATGGGACGCCCAAAAAGGAAATAAATGGCTCTTTCGCTGGGACGGAGGGAGTATATTAGATTCTTTATTTTTATGATTAGTAAAATTATTATTATTATTATTATTATTATCATTATTATCATTTATAATTAAAAATAAATACTTCACGCTTAATTAATTTTCATTAAAAAGATATTGAAAATTAAAAAAGAAAAATTAACAAAGGATAATTAAGAAAGTTATATTTAAAAAAAGAGGGTTTTTTTTCTCAGTCCAAATCAAATGAAAGAAGTCCCTATTTAAAGAGAAAAAGATTTATGAACTTTGGTGTAATTTTTTTTCAAAATTAATTTATTATAAAATAATTGAGGTCAAATAAATCGAATTAAAATAAAATCTTTAAAAATTACTAATTAAATTTCAAATGGATGATTGTGATTGGTGGATGATGGAAAGATTGACCAATGATATTGTGCCACTTGGAGTTTTGAAAAACTTTCTCTATTATATATAGTATATTCTTTATTTTTATGATTAATAAAATTATTATTATTATTATTATTATTATTATCATTTATAATTAAAAATAAACACTTCACATTTAATTATTTTCCACTAAAAAGATATTGAAAAATAAAAAAGGAAAATTAAAAAAAGATAATTAAGAAATTTATATTTAAAAAAGAGAATTCTTAAAAATTGAACATTTTGACAAATAGTTTGAAAGAGTTGTTATTTTGAGAATTATATTTTTAAAAAGGAATAATTTGAGAAAAAAAATTGACTAAACACATTTCTCCCAACAAACGGACGGCCAACCGCGCCGTTAAGTAAAATTTCCCGCCCAATACTTTAATATCATTACCCTTTTCGCGCCTCCTTCCTTGCCCTTCTATCACACATTTCTTCATCACCGTCGCAGCTGAAGTTAGGGTTCCGCCTCAGCCCGCAAAATCAAGCCATGGAAACTCAAGAAATCGCTCAACTCTTAAGCAACACTTTCAGCCCCGACGGCCGCGTCATCCGCTCCGCCACCCAATCTCTTGATCGTCTCTCTGTCCTCCCCAATTTCGCTTTCTCTCTCCTCTCCATTTCAACTGGTATCTCATCTGAATTATTTGCTTCTTTTATATGGAAAGTATTACTATTGGCTTATTAGCTGAATTCCCTAGCTATATGATCTTGAAAGGTGCTGTACCACTCAAAAATTGTTAATGAACAAGTCGGAAATGAAGCCTGATCATCTTATCAACGTCGACCCTGAATTAGTTTGCATATGATATATTTTTATTTTTGGTTTGCATATTAATTATCAATGAATTTTAGCTTGGTTATTTAATACTTCCTTCATCTGGAATAGTGTCTATCTTGACTTTTAAAGTGAACATTTTCAAGATCTCTAGTCGGTAATTGATTCTGGTCTACTTACTTAAAAACAATATAATCTACAAGCTGTATGCACACTTGTAACGAAACAAAACTACAAATACACTTTTTATAGTTCTGAAGAAATTAATTGAACCCATATTAAATGTGTGGTCAATAAATAGCTAGTCATATTGGCTCTTAATTAATAAATTAAGATCCTCTCTTTCTCTTATGTGGAGGGGAGAGTTTTAAGTTTATGCATTTGGTTATATTCAAAGAGCCTTATGAAAGTCATGTGCTAGGTGTAATTACCCTTCTAAGTGATCATTGATATTAACACTTTGTTGTTATTCCACCTTGTTTATTGCAGCTAGTCAGTGGGGTAATGTTAGAACTTGATTGAAATTTCGAGAGTAATTTTCAAAATTAGGTTCTTTGAGTGGAATGATTGAGTAATTACTTTGAAATTTTCTAGTTGTCTGAATGTAACACAAATAATGTGGTTCAAGGTGAATGCATTAATTGCCAATTATATGTGTTTTGAATTTTATCAACGAGTTCCTGTCAGGAAATTGTTGAGGAGTTTCATAAGTACCCTTGAAAGTAAGTAACCAACCACTAACTAATGATAATAGCGAATTTGTTGTTGTAATGAGACTGTTCAATTTTCATACAGGAGGAGCCAAGTTAGATCGATGTTAACAATTGTGAAGTTTTTTGAAATGAAACTCTTTGAGTTGAACATCCCTGGAAAGAAAGTAGCACTAATTGAGTGGAATGGAGTGGTTTTTTTTCTTTAATATAGTAATTTATGGGTAATTTATATGGATGAAGGAGGAGAAAATCAAGGTCAAAAAATTGCTGCTGCCACATATCTTAAGAATTTCACCAGACGAAATTTTGATGACAACGGTATGGCCTCCAAAGTCAGTAAAGAGTTTAGAGATGCGCTCATGCGTGCTTTGCTTCAAGCAGAACCTGCAATTTTGAAGATTCTGGTCGAAGTGGTATGTGATCTTGCGTTTAGAATTTTCACCTGTGGTTATTACTGCTGCATTTATCAAATTCTTCAATCGTGTTACTTTGATTTATGCTGCAGTTTAGGGTTATTGTAGCTGCTGAGTTTGTGAAGGAGAATTCATGGCCTGAACTTGTACCTGAATTGAGACTGGCTATTCTAGATAGTAACCTGATAAATAGAAATGGCAATTCCCGATGGAAGACCATCAATGCCCTAACGGTTCTTCACTCTCTTCTTAGACCATTTCAGGTACTTGTAAGAAAAATGCTACATTCTTAAAGACACTTTGATATCGTTGAGTTCCGATTCTCATTGTTTTTGTACAAATCAATTCCACAAAGAGTTAAATGGCAAGCTGTTTTATTTTACTGAAACTTGTGGTGGCTATATTTGGTGGCTATGGAAGAAACAGTTGATGCACATGTAATACGTGGGAAGGACAAGAAAGACCATGCACAAGGCTTCAAATCACATGCTCATATAGGGTTCAGTTTATAGGTTGCTTCAGGATGATTGTTTTGCTGAAACCTACCTGTTGTTAAAATGTTCCCCCAAAAGTTATAACTTCATGTTCCGGCACAAGTCATTTTATCTCTGTAAAAGCTAAAGAGGGCAGTTGTTGAAAATCATGTTTAGGGAACACTATAACTATTAAATTTTCATGGTCTAAGACCCTGTTTTTACTTTCTTTGTGTCACCATTTTTTTCTTCATCTTCACAATTGGTTTCCTTTCCCGCCCCCTTCCAATTTTCTAGAATTCCAAATCTGAATATTTTCTACCTTGCTTAAGCTCATAACACCTGCAATTGGCAATTTTGTTGTTGAATCTCACGAGGAATTTTATTGTCTTCTAGTTTTTGGTTATCTGAAACTGTAAAAAATTGACTAACTAAATCTTAAAAGCAAGGAAAACTAACGAATAAGAATGGTCCTAAGGTCCCCCCAAATTGGTGGGCATTCCCAATGGAGAACCTTTTACAAGGCTGCCTTGATTGGTCTTGGGACACTTGGTAGCAGGACCCTTTTTGTACTTCTTTAAATTTCTCCAGGAAGCTCGGACACTCTGATGCAGTTACGTGTTTATGTTTGATACCCAGGCCATGCGTATGGTAGTTCATGTTTATGCGTTAATACCTACAGGACATGTGGCTTCTTGATTTTATCTACCACTAGAATATCAAATGCATGTTGAACACTCGTTAAAAGGTGGCAGACAAACAGAACAACCTCAAATCCTTGAATATAACTCTTTTTACTGCAAAGAAAATACTCCAAAGGAATTTTGTTTTTAGAGTGTTGTTTAATAACAACTGTAAGAATGATCAATTAAAAGATTAAGCATGTGCGGAGAAAGAAGCTGTTTAAGTTTTTGAAATATTGTAAACTTTAAGCAAAGATTTGGTATATAGTTATTCATTGTCAAAGATAATAAAAAAAGTTGTTAAATTTTCTGCTTTATAGCCGATCATCCTTTTTGGAAACTGAGCTGTTGACATATCCATGTTACATCTGTCCTGTTCTTATCTACATGTTACTCTATGCTTCAGAAATGCAGCAGTTCGGTTGGTATTTGGTTAAATTTCCTGTACATGTGGTGAACTAATTATATTTCTATTAATGAACCAACTATAATGTCTTTCCTTCAATTGAGGCTGATAAAATAAATCTGAAATAAGTCTTCTTCTTTTTGCCAGTACTTTTTGAATCCTAAAGTTGCAAAGGAGCCAGTTCCACCACAGTTGGAGATAATTGCACAGGAACTTTTGGCACCTTTAATTTCTATATTTCATCAACGTGTTGAGGTTCTAACCTCTCGAACACGAGCTGAAGTGGATGATGAGAAGATGCTTTTGATTATATGCAAGTGCATTTATTTTTCGGTAAGTATTAACTTGATGATTAATGTTATTGCCTAGACATCACACCCCTGCATTAGTGGGGGCCTCAGCATACCATCCCTATTTGCTTCTTCTTAAAGTTGTTTCTTAGATATTCAACCATAACAATGACAGGTGATCTCAACATTACACCTCAGGAAGTTGTTTGTTTTTTCTTGAGATCCAAATATTAGTTACTAAGGCTAGTTTTTTATCTCAAGATGAATACTCCCCCTGTCCCAGAATAAATGTCTCACTTTTTTGTATGTTAGTACGAAGAAACTTTGAGCAATAATTTTAGGTTAATTTAATCATCCTAATAAAAATATAAAACTTGTTATTGATACACCAATATAAGTACTATCAATAACCATTTTTAAATTTTCATTAGGATAATTAAATTAACCTAAAATTATTGCGAAGTTCCTTCGTACTAACATACAAAAAAGTGCGACATTTATTCTGGGACAGAGGGAGTATGAGTTTTCTCAAGTTATCTCATACAAGGTTGAATTATTAGGAGGAAAGTTTTTACCAAAAGTGACATCCATTTTGGGATGAAGGTAGCATAATGGGAATTCTCCTCATTCTGCTCTGGATTTCATGGGCACTAAGTTTTTTTTTGTCTTGTAGTTGCGTGCTTACCTTATAGGTGGCATTTCCTGTGGATGATTCAATTTTGACTGTTTTGTAGGTGAGGTCATATATGCCATCTTCTTTGGCTTCAGTGCTTCCTTCTCTTTGCCATGATCTGTTTGCCATTCTACGGTCCCTAAAATTTGACATTGTGGAGATTTTGGAAGAGGAATACATGCTGAGGCTGAAGAGTGGAAAGAGAAGTTTACTCATTTTCCGTGCTCTAGTCACCAGACATCGGAAGTTTTCGGATAAGTAATGTGACCATTCATAGACTTTCTGTTTGATGTTAATGTATAAAAGTTCTTTTTTTCTTTGTTGCCACTCAATCTAGTTATCTCATGTATTGACAGACTTATGCCAGACATCATAGAATGCGTCGCGAAAATTGTGAAGCATAGCACAAACATCAGTGTAAGTCCCACATAACTCCTGGTTATTTAATCTCATAAAAAGAGTCGCTTATGCATCTAGAACCGTAGGTTTCTTAGCTGGCACGCTGTCTCTATACCTTTCTCTCCTTGTTGTCTTTACAAAATCCTCATTTACTTCATATAACTGCTTGAAACACTGTAAATAATCTAAAGTAAAGTTGTAGCAGGCTGTCAAGTTCTTATATGCATAGTTGTTAGATGAGCTTTACAAGATTTAATTGCACTTTAGCAGTAATACTTCAATTTGTGGGTCTTTTCTTCCTCTTGACCATTTTTCTTTTGGGTTTTCTTTGGAGTACTCTAAATTAGTTTTTATGTTCTATGCAGAAGCTGGATAACATGTCAGAGAGGATACTTTCATTAGCTTTCGATGTTATTTCTCGCGTTCTAGAAACAGGACCAGTGAGTTCGTTTCTTGTTTTTATGTTAATTATCACCCTTCATCTGATCCATCAATTATTGTAGTCCGTTAATAATTGATTTATCAGATATACTAAAATCTTTGTTACACAAAAACAGGGATGGAGACTAGTTTCGCCCCATTTTTCGTCATTGCTACAAACAGCGATCATGCCAGCCCTAGTCATCAATGAAAAGGTTTCTCACCTGCATTATTATGACATAGAAATGTGTGCACTCACTTGTTTGATATGGTACATTGGCTGCATAATTGCACATCAAGAAATTGTTTGGTACAAGCACCTTTTTGATAACTGGGTGTTTTTGTTCTTTGGCTGAATTAGTGAAATCTCACCTCAGCTCTACTCTGCAGAAAAGAAAACAAGGGAATAGAATCATGATTTTTTTTTCATACCCTGACATCAGAATTACATTCTTGGTGAATGTTACAGCCCAATAACTTCATTATATTCCTTTCCTGTTCTCTTAAGTAGGATATCATAGAGTGGGAAGAAGATGCAGATGAGTACATAAGGAAAAATCTTCCATCTGATATGGTATGACTGGGAGTTCTACTTGTCTGTATGGTAGTTTTACTGGCTTCAGTTTTAATTCTCTCAATTTCATGGTGCAGGAAGAAATTTCTGGATGGAGAGAGGACTTATTCACTCCAAGAAAAAGCGCTTTGAATTTACTTGGCGTGATTTCAATATCAAAGGTTGGTATAAGGGGAAGGCGTCTCCAGTATGCTTGATTAACTTTTTTCTGAGTATGTTATTATATTTGCAGGGGCCTCCTGTTGTGTCTTTAGTGTCCTCTAAGCGTAAGAAAGGAGAAAAGAACAAAAGAAAAGATCGCACTTCCATGGGGGAACTGCTGGTGCTTCCCTTTTTGTCTAGGTTCCCCATTCCAACCGACCTCAATTCATCTGAAACGAAGATTATAAAGGAGTGAGCTAACAAGACCTTTCCTGGGATGAATTAGCTAGCCTATTTGTGGTGGTTGACTATTATGCATTATGACACTTTGCACATGCTTTTTATGTTTAATGTACTTAATGAAATGATTGTTGTTAAATTAAATGAAACAAAAAAAAAAAAGAAAAGGATATGGGTACTTAGATATGTGCACAAGGTACTAGTTCATGCAGGGATGTTGCTACACATGTGCATGAGCAGTGGCGAATCCACGTTATAGGAAATGGGGTCACTTGAGCCCCTTTATTTTTGTGAAATGTCATTTAAGTACCTTTAATTTTTTTAAAATGACACTACAAATATTATTTTTGTCAAACTTCACCCCTTTATTTTTGGCAAAACTTGTACTATGATATTATTTTGACCACCTTCCCAAAATTTTATATGATACCTATATTTTTTATTCCCCAAGCAATCTTGACTCCCTTCCCAAAAATTTCTGGCTTCACCACTGTGCATGAGTATTTACGCATGGTATATGATGTAGAGCAATCCCTCTAGCAGTTTAAGCTTTAGGAGATACTGGGATCTTTACAAGAAACACCATTTTGTGGCTTAGTGTAGTTGAGAATATTCTTGTGCAAACTTTTATGGACTGCGTATGTCTAGATTAAAATTGTCAATATCAAATGATCTAAAACTTTTTTTTTTTTGCTTTATTCTTTATTAAGTTATCTGGCCCACTCCATTTCGCAACACTTGTAAGTTGTAAGACACACACACACACACACATATATATCAAGAACTACAGTTCCTTGCAACTTATTTTCCATCTCATGCCGGTATCATATTTGGGCTCTTTTCGGAACTAAAGTATATAATTGTTTATGCACATCAATATTGGCAGATATTATGGTGTTCTGATGGCATATGGCAGTCTTCTGGATGTAAGGCCATATCAATTTTAACTTAGTTCCATTCTGTTTAAAAAGACGATTTGCTTATTATGACAACATTGCTGCTCAGTTTTTAAGGGAGTAGAGGCCTCTATATACAGAAACTCTTATCCAGACTCGGGTGCTACCACTGTATAGAACATCTGCTTGTCACCCTTATTTGGTTAGGTCTGCAAATTGGGTAATTGGAGAACTTGTTTCTTGTATTCCAGAAGTGTGCAATCTATTTCTCTTTCTATCTCTTTCGTTTATAGTTGTCATTTTGATTTGTTGTTAATATCTAGACGTGGGTAAATGTGTTTCATTTGGGTTGTTTGACCAAGTATATTTACTGAGAGCTTTTAAATCCTATTTGGCTTGTTCTTGCTTTTCAGGAGATGAGTAATGAAGTATACTCTTCATTGCTTAAAGCCTTGACAATGGAGGATATCGGGGATGTTTCATGCCATCCTGTTCGGGTGTCTGCTGCTGGTGCAATTTCACAGCTAGTTGAGGTATGTGGTTATCCCCAAATTAAACTTCCGGCTATTGTGATAGTGACATTTTCAATTTGGTTTTATATCTTTTTTTCTTGTCCCATCCATCACAGAACGACTTCTTACCTCCAGAGTGGTTACCCGTTCTTCAAGTTGTAGTTGGTAGGATCAGCAACAATGACGAGGAAACCTCAATTATGTTTGAGCTTCTTGGAACACTGGTAGAGGCCGGAAATGAAAATGTTGCACCTCATATCCCACATATTGTTTCGTTGTTGGTTGAAGAGATCTCAAAGCATATACCTCCGAAGCCAGAGCCATGGCCCCAAGTATGTGTCTGCTTAACATTCCGTGTTAACTCGTTTTGCTGCTTACATAGATGAATATTGTGAACATAGAATAAGCAGATGGATTAAATGCACCAGATAGAACCCCCCCCCTGTACCTCTGAAAGTTCCATAATATATTTCATGCCATAGGTTGGTGTCAGAAAATGTCAGACATGTCAGACCATTTGTGTAGCAGAATTAAATGATGACTCATTGTGTGCATCTGCATGTTTCAGTTTGCCTCTCTTTCATCTTTGATCGCAACCGAATTAAAAGGACCAGAAATATTAAACCTAACCTCATTCTGATTTCCTAATAGATGGTTGAGCGAGGGTTTGCAGCACTGTCAGTGATGAGTCGATGTTGGGAGGAATCTGTCCCCGAAGAAGAAGAAGGTGTCTCTAGTGAAATTTGGGTATCTGGTCAGGTTACCATTGCAAGAGCTTTTTCAAATCTCCTGCAACTTGCTTGGCTAAGGCCTGCAGAACAGGTCAGTTTAAAGATATTTATTCATTTTCGAAGAATGAACCTATTAATATGTCTTTTTATTGTTTTGTTATTATTGAAATTCAACTACTAAGGATTGACCTATGAGTTAATAGCAAACTTGCTGGACTGTGACCTTCACATGGTTCAACCAATGGAATCAGACTTTTTTCACGAGGATATTTCTGCATATAGTAGGCCCTTCACAAATTTGTGTGAAGTTTGTGTCTCTCTTTGTGCATGGTCAAATTTGTTCACGATTTACAAGAGACTCTGATATCTTATGATGACAAAAGTATCAACGTTAAGAACCTTTGTCTTTGCAAGGTCAAATTGTCCGAACGAAGCAAATGTTTGGAAAAATAACATCTTGTGTGCATATTTTTTCTTCTCATTTGGGTGAGGGTAGCAGTAAGTTCCCCTTTGGCATATAACTAAATGTGGAAGTCCATTTTAAGGAGTTAATATTTCTTTGAGCTCGTAAACTTAACCTGAATTTCTTTTACTAATGGCATTGATTAATATATAAATGTGGCATCACGCCGCTGGATTAAAGGGTTGGTAGTCATATAGAGTTGTATATTGTCCGTGACCCCATTTCTTGCATATGATATTATCACAGTTTCGGGAAGAATTGCATGCCATAGTTAATATTTTTTTTTGCCGTCATGCGAAATTAGGATAATAATCCTTTAGCTCATGCCATGGGCGGATTTAGTGTGTCAAGTGGGGGTGCACGTGCACCCGGTCAAATTGTATTTCTAGGTAAAAATATATATAATTTTTTTACATTACTTATTAAGTGCACCCGTAGATAAGATTAGTTAATTTCCACCATTGTTTTTAACATATCCTATTACTAGTTCAGTTGATAAGTTGTTAAAGTTTATCAATAAAGAACAGGGTTCAAATCATACTAGCTACATCTAATCTCAAATTGTTTTTTGCCTCTAATATGAGATATAAACTCCTTTTCAATATCTTACTTCAATTCTTTTATAATCATATCATAAATAGTTTTTATTTATTATTCAAGTTAAATTTTTTGCCTCTATTATGATAAATGTTTTTTCTTTTTAAATATATTTATATTTGGATTCTTTTGCTCATTATTTTAACTAATATAAATGAAATTTATTTATTATCTATTAGTTTTTTCATCGTTTACGGTTTATAAAAAAGTAAATTTGAAATTTATAAAAAATAAATTACAAGATTAATTTAAAGGGCGAGGGTTGCGGTAGGCATGTGACAGCCAGCGTAAAAATTTTGTCACATTAACATGACATGAATCGGATTATGAATATCGTTGGGGCGTTTCCTCAGCAGCGACGCGCTACACTTCAAAGACACAGGTGTAGTGATAAGTATGCAAAGGTTGCTAGGTCGTCGCCGGAAGCGACGCGCCATCTCTTCGCCGGGGTGGTGTCGAATATGCAGGTGCGCTACACTTCAAAGACACAGGTGTAGTGATAAGTATGCTGAGGTTGCTAGGTTGTCGCCCGGAAGCGACGCGCCATCTCTTCGCACGGGGGTGGTGTCGAATATGCGAGGGTTCCGCATTGCGGACAGTGCGGAGTAAAGAAGCTAGTCCGTGGTAGGTGTAAGGGTAGTGGGATGCGCTTTGAAACTTGGAACATTGGATCATTGACGGGGAGATCGGCGAGAGGTGGTGGAAGTTATGAGGAGGAGGAAGATTCACATAATGTGTTCTGAGGGAAACTAAGTGGGTTGGAGAGAAAGCAAAAGAAATATCGCCTTGGGGTTTTAAGCTTTGGTACTCGGGAAAGGATAAGGGTAGAAATGGAGTGGGTATCATTATTGATAAGGAGTATATTAATGATGTGGTGGAAGTGTACGGGAAGAGTGATCGAATTATGGGCATTAAGCGGGTGATACGTGATGAGATTATAACTATTATTTCCTTTATGCACCACAGTAGGGTTGGATGCATCTATTAAACAAGTGTTACGGGAAGATTTGGAGGAGGTAGTGCAACGAGTACCTAGTGGTGAGAAATTAGTGATTGGTGGTGATACGAACGGACGTGTGGGGTCTAGTCGATATGGCTTTGAGAGCGTACATGGAGGTTTTGGTTTTGGAGAGAGGAATGAAGCGAGGAAATAGTATCTGGACTTTGCGTTGGCATATGACTTGAGTATAATGAAGCACTTGGTTCAAGAAGAGAATCTCGGCTTGGTGTCTATAGGAGTGGAGGTAATGCGAGTCGAGATTGACTTCTTCTTAGTAAGAAATACTTGTAGAAAGAGTTATACGGATTGCGAGGTTGTTCGGGTGAGAGCATGGCAACTCGACGTAGGCGGTGGTACTTGATTTTCGAAGTAAGAGAATTTCGAGGAAGAGAAAATCACGGGTAGACCACTAGAATCAAGTGGTGGAGACTTGAGGAAAATCAACCAAAATTTGTAGCTAAGATGGTCGATATCGGTATTTGGGCGGATAATATGGAGGATATGGATATAGATTCGACTTGGACTAAGATGGTACATACCATAAAGGAGGTGGCGAAAGAAGTCCTTGGAGAATCTAGAGGAAATGGGCCACCGAGTAAGGACAGCGTCATGGTGGAACGAGGAAGTAAAACAAGCAATAAAGGGCAAGCGAGAATGCTACAAATTATTGGGGAAATGTAGGAGCGACGAGAACTATGAGAAGTATAAGGAAGCTAGAAGAGATGCTAAGAAAGCGATAAGAGACGCGAAGCGAAGGTGAATCGAAACTTTATGATAAGTTGGATACAAAAGAAGGGAAAAGGACATCTACGAGACTCGCTCGTATGAGGGATAAGAGGACACGAGATATTGGGACGGTTAAATGTGTGAAGGATGTAGACGAAAGAGTTTTAGTCGGGGATAAAGAGATAAAAGATAGATGGAGTTCGTACTTTGATAACTTGTTGATAGTGCGGTCGAAAGCGAGATGTTGGAGATTTAAATATCTCTTCGAGTATGGTTAATCGAGATTTTATGCGGAGAATTCGAAAGAGTGAAGTGGAAATGGCAATGAAAAAGATGAGATTGAAGAAAGCCGTTGGACCGGATGGTATACGGTGAGGTTTGGAGATGTTTCGGGGAGAGGGAGTAGATTGGTTAACAACGCTATTTAACAAGATATGGAGAGTTAACACGATGCCGTTGGAGTGGCGGAAGAGTACTCGATCCACTTTGTATAAGAATAAAGGTGATGTCGAGATTGTGCCAACTATCGGGGATCAAACTAATGAGCCATACTATGAAACTTTGGGAAAGAGTGATTGCAGTGAGAAAAATTGTGGATATTTCGGATAACCGATTTGGGTTTATGCCGGGGAAGATCGTATGGAGGCAATATATCTTATGAGACAAACCGTGGAGAAATATCGGGATCAAAAGAAAGATTTGCATATGATTTTCATTGATTTGGAGAAGGCGTATGATAAAGTGCCAGAGAGGTACTTTGGTGGGCATTAGCGAAAGAAGGGTGTTTCAAAGAAATATATTGATATTATCGAGGACATGTATAATGGAGTTAGTACTTGTGTACAAACTAGTGTTGGAAAAGGCGAAGAGTTCCACTTTATAAAGATTGGAGTGCATCGAGTTCCCGCACTTGGCCCCTTTCTTTTTGCTTTGATAATGGACGAATTGACGAGGTCGATCGAAGATGATATACGAAAGTGTATGCTTTGTTCGCGAGATGATATTGTCTTGATTGATGAGGCAAGAGAGGGTGTTGAAAGTAAATTGGAGTTGTGGAGACACACTTTGGAATCTCGAGGTTTTCGATTAGCGAAGCAAGGCGAATATTTGGAGTGTAAGTTTAGCGAGTTGAAAGTAGGGAGGCGGGCGGTCACATTTGATGGAAATATTATCCAAGCTTACGAGTTTTTCGCTATCTTGGATCCGTTATCGAAAAGGATGGAGAATTAGATGGAGATGTGGCTCGTAGGATTAAAGCGGGTTGGTTGAAGTGGAAGAGTGCTACGGGGTTTCTATGTGATCGCGGCATGCCCAAATAGATTAAAGGAAAATTCTACCGCACGGCAATTAGGCGGCATTGCTTTACGGCATCGAATGTTGGGCCGTGAAACAGTGTCACGTGCATAAGATGAATGTGACGGATATGCGTATGCTTCGATGGATGTGCGGTCATACAAGAAAGGATCGGTTGGGGAATGAGGTGATCAGAGGTAAAGTAGGAGTTGCGCCCATTGAGGATAAAATGAGGGAAAATCGTCTACGGTGGTTTGGACATGTGAGAAGGAGACCGAGTGATGCACCGGTTAGGAGGCCGGAACAGTGGAGAAATGATAAAATGGCGAGGGGTAGGGGAAGACCCAAACAAACTTGGATTAGAGTAATTGAAAATGATATGAATTTACTTGGAGTGGATGAAAGTATGGTGTTGAAGAGGCCGGAGTGGAGGGCAAAAATCCATGTGGGGGGTTGATTTTTTTATTTTATTTATTTATTTTTTATTTATTTATTTATTTATTTTTGTTTTTTTAATTTTTTTTAATTTAATTTAATTTAATTTTTTTATTTATTTTTTTTTCACGATAACATATGAGGATTCATGTTAGCCGACCCCAAATTATTTTGGGACTAAGGCTTTGTTGTTGTTGTTGTTGTTGTTGATTTCTAAAATGATGTCATCATTAATTAAAACAACTATAATGTAAATATCGGTTTTTTTTCATGACATAAACTTATTATTTTCAAGTAAACAATAAGAAGAAAACGGCGGGTTAAAGATTAACATATTTTTATAATTAACTTATGTTTTAAATTTTTATTATAATCTCGTCGCGTTTGAAAAAAAAATCAGTTTGAACTTTTATAATGTAAATTGTGCACCCGCTGTCGAAACGTCCTAGATCCGCCATGCAGGGTCTAGACTATCTATAGTTGGTATCTGTTTATGTCATTCTTGTAGCTTGCTACCTACTAATGGGCAATTGGAGAAAGAATGCTAAAGTTATCCTGATGGGGGATGTGGAGGGAGTTTTGCAGTTAGTTTCTCTTGCTAAAAACATTAAAGTTGAGATGCGATAACTTTTAGAAAGGTTTGGGGAGTGAGCATAATTACCACCTAATGAGTTTGAATTTTGTTTGTTGTACCTTACAGCAAAGGTCATTATTTTCTTTCTTGTTAGGACCTTAAGTGAATTCATTTGGCTGCGCTAGATGATAGACAGGAAATTTTGTGTTAATGTTGAGTGATAGAAATATATAGAAAAGGAGAATCAAAAAGGGGAATCCGAATAGTTTGTGAGGAGGTAAGCTTGCTTTGTAGTCGGGTGATTTTGCACACTTTTATTGCATGTGACCTTTTTACATGACAAATACAAATAAAAATGCTAGATTCTATTCAAATCTGACTTATCCTTCCAATGTGAATTGTCAGGAATGTGAGCTGACAGAATTGCCCCCTCCATCATGCGTTGATGATTCTTCAACATTGCTCAGATTCATAATGTTAGATGTCACCGGAAGTGATGTAGTTCAGAAGCTAAAGGTTCCGGAATTGTTGTTAGTCTGGGCTGACCTCATTGCTGATTGGCATGCTTGGGAGGAAGAGGAAGATTTATCAATATTCAAATGCATCAAGGAAGCTGTTAATCTACACAGTAAAGTTTCTCTAAAGAATTTCATTGTAAGAGATGTGCCACTCCCTCCAGCTCCACCTGTACCTTATCGTTCCATAATTGAAGGAATCGGTGCCTTCATTAGTGAGGCCTTTTCACAGTATCCATCTGCAATATACAGAGCTTCCTCATCTGTCCACACACTGTTACATGTTCCAACTTACACATACGAAACAGAAGGTGTCAAGCAAGCATTGGTTGTTGTCTTCAGTCAAACAGCCTTTTCCCGTTTCAGAAATATCCGTAGCAAGCCTTGCCCACTTTGGAAACCTTTGTTGCTTACCTTGTCATCATGTTATCTATATCATCCTGATATCACGGAGAAGATCATAGAGAAGGATGAACATGAGGGTTTCATAGCCTGGGCATCCGCTCTTTGTGTTATCTCGTCCAGCAAGTTTGAGCATGGACTCTCATCAGAGTCTGAGTTCAAGTTAACTGGTTAGTTTCAAACTGCTGTGTTTTTATTCAAGTCTATCTGTTTACTTTGTAATGCATTGCCAAACGAGGAAGTTAGAATTTCACTTAGGGTTAAAATCATTATAGTCTGAAATTGGCAGAAATGTTGGGCAAAATTATACTCCCTCCGTCCCTGTTTAATGTTCTCAGATTGACTTGGCACGAGGATTAAAAAAAAGCAAATGTAGTATGAAAAGTAAAGTAAGAGAGAGAAAGTGGGTGGGGAGTTTTTGTTGTGAGGATGATAAGTGGGTCCCATTGTCCATTTGAAGTAATAAAGCAACTAAGAACCTTAATCTGGGACAGACTAAAAAGGTAAAAAGGAAAGTAAGAACCTTAAACCGGGACGGAGGGAGTATAAAATAAAAATAATGCACAGAAAGAGGGTCAAAATTATCTGAGTTCTTTCTTGAGATCTGCAAGCATGTTAAGGCTGCCCATGACAGTTCCTCAGTTAAGTAATTGATAGTTTGATACTCCCTACGTCAAAAAATGAATGACCAATTTTTTTTATTTTTTTTTAATTTACTCTTGATCAAGAGCAAATTAAAATTTTTTTTGGTCATTCATTTTGGACAGAGGTAGTGAGTGATATATTAACATCGTTTCTGTCGTGGGACTGCTTTGCTGCAGTAATGACGCTGGTGAAAGTGATCGAGAGGCTACTGGGACTAGGAAATCAGACTGGTGGGCTGTTGTGGGACTGCTTTGCTGCACTGATGGAGGCATCTGTACGGTTGAGAGAAGTGCAAGAAGAAGAGGAAGAAGAAGGTGATGAGGATGCTAGTGACGAGGAGGATGACGACGACGACGACGACGACAACGATGATGATTCCGAGGATGACGTGCGCGAAGAAACTGAAGAAGAGTTCTTAGAGAGGTGTGCACAAGCAGCCGTCGAGTTGGAAGATGGAACTGTGGTTGAAGAAGGAGATGAGGAAGATCAAACGCAAGAAATTGAATTGGGTAAGTCCACTTCATCCTCTTCATACTTACAAAGTTTGAATGCATCGTCCCAAAAAGTGGTCTCCCTTTACTTTTTAGTTTGTCCCAAAAGAACTGTCACATTTGTCCAAAAAGTTACAATTTTAGTGTATTTCAAATAGGTGCAAGCGAGTAAAACTACATTCTTAAAAAGTTGCACTAGTCAAATAGGACTATTGTCTTGTTGTGGCGGGGGGACCATTTTTTTTCCCGACCTGCATATATTGGAAATTAGCTGATCTCTGAAGTTTATTAGGATACGCAATAGCAACATGCAGTTTTAATGAAGGTTTCCAAACTTCATCATACTCCGTCCCAAAAGGTAGTCCGTTTAACAAGTCAAACTTCTTAAGAATATAGACTTACATAGGTAGTCCGTTTAACAAGTTAAACTTTTTAAGAAAATAGATTTACATGCTTGATCCTCCTTGAAATTGCCATAAAAGTGTTGTTTTATTTTTTATTATTTTAGTGAGACATACCAAAAAGAAAAGAGACTATGATTTGAAACAGAGCATATTCAGAATATGATGCTATCTATCATCACGTAATTGCAATATTTACATTATAAACATTGGCGGCAGGTGGTTTGGAGGAGGTGGATCAGCTAACTGTTGTGCGGTCATTCATAGAGAGAAATGGCCAAATTCTGCTACAAGGAAAGTCAATGCTGCCGAGGGAAGTTATTTCGAGTTTCATTGAAGCCTTCCCTGAATGCAGTTTATACTTGCAGTAGCTTCATTCAACAATAGAAGTAAGTGTGTGGATTATGTATTTGTTTGTCGATTTTGGTTTTGAAACATATACATAGGATAGGATAGGTTTTATTATATACTCAATATTTTGGTTATTCATTTTGGGACGGAAGGAAGGAAGAGAGCAGTTGTTTGTTGAAGATGCAAGTGATTATTCCATGTAAAAGTATTTGGGCAAAGTGTCTGTGTAGTGTGTGTGAGCAGCAGCCCTTTTGGGACGGATGGATGGGAGTAGTTGTTTGTTTTTTACTCTTCTGAAAACTTTTTCCTCACAACCAATCCGTCCCTAAAAGAAGAAAAAACCCACCAATAACCATGGAGGCATCAACCATAATAAATCAACCAACACTAATACTGCTAGATTGTGCAAATTAAAATGTTGGATCCATGACTCACATTCTTGTATATTTTCTTGACTTAAACTACTAAGAACTGGGCACCAATTGGATGAAAATAATTTGATAATCCACCTTTAACATCAGGTGATTCCGTCTCTGGAAGTTCAAGGAACCCAACTGGTTTAATGTTTTCTCCAGATGGATGGATCGAAGAACATGGAATAATCAAGAGTATCCGTGAAACCCGGGGCGCAGTTTGTAAATTTTGGTTCTCCTCTTGTATAATTCTTTTCCAACTTAGCTATTCCATATGTCGTATCCATTAGATTCATGTGCAAAGATTTTGAAATAACTAAAGCTTTCAACGAAAGACTGAAGCAATTCTAGCAGCATTCGATCTAGCCGAAAACGGCATAAACTGTATCCCAATTTCCGCCATTGTATTCGGTTCACCACAAGTGGGTAACAAAGCTTTCAACGAAAGACTGAAGCAATTTTCAAACGTCAAGATCTTACCGTCCGGAAAATTGACCTGATCCCACTATACCCAAGTGGGGTTTTGGGATACGTTTATTCCGGAACAGAGCTGTTCATCGATACACGGAAGTCGCCGAGCTTGAAGGAATCGAGGAATCCGAGCGACTGGCATGACTGGCAGGCGATGTTGCATGTGGTGGCGGGATGGAATGGGGACGAAGGGGAATTTGAGTTGAAGGTGAAGAGGAGCTTGGCATTGGTGAATAAATCGAGTGAGTTCTTAAAAGAGGAGTGTTTGATTCCAGGGTCATAGTGGGTTGAGAAGAATAAGGGAATGGTTTTGGATGAAAATGGCGAGTGGGTTATGGCGCCGCCGGCGGAGGAGGATATTCCGGTGCCAGAGTATTGACTTGACACACACGAGACAGGCAAGGCAAAAGCAGGATTGAAAGTTTTTGGAATTTTTATTTTTCGTTTCCTGTATTTATTTAGTATTTACCTCTTCAATGATGGCTTTTTTGCCAGTTTGCCTCTTCCGCTTACCCTTATAACCCTTAGTCGTTAAGTTTGTATAAAATGACTTTCATGCCCCTACATTATTTTGGTTCCTAAACTTGACATGTTTTACTAATTTGGTCATTCATGAAGCTACTTTTTTTTTTTAATTATTAATTTGGTCTCTCATGATATGATCAAATTTTAGCCATTAGATTATTAGATTCATGTGAAAATGATTTTGATATTTTCGTATAACTAACCAACTTCATAGCAGTTGAGATGACCATAACTTCGTAAATTGTTCCCCTTAATATAAAGAGATGCAAATGTCACCAAGTTCATAACTAATAAATATTCTACATAACTAGAGAAAGAATGATTAGAATAATCGTAACTTTTCCAATCCATCAAAAGACAAAAGACGAACAAATGTGATCATGTTTCCAACCTTTTGGTAATATAAATACCTAATTGATAATAAAATATCTATTTAACAAAGTTCATAAAATATTACTAGTACAGTAGTGACAAATTTAACACGATTTTGAATGGTGTGTTATTCCTCCATTCATGTTAAATCCACAATCACCATTCTCAGGTGATATCTATGTTGTGGTCGATGATAATAGAGTTAAAATGGTGGATGGCGGCAACGATGACGAGGAGTAGGGCGATGCATTGACTTAAAAGGGTAGTGGCGTGGATGTGGCGCGTGTGGACCGTGGGGCGGAGGTGGAGGTGGCTGGCCACTACTATGTTGGTGACAATGATTGATTTAGATTGCTCATTTGAATACTTAAAGGTATTTAATGAACTCATTAGACCTCCTTTATCAATGATCCACTGCCAACAAAATCGTAGGAAAAAGACAAAAAATTTGAAAAAAAAAAAAAGAAATGAAGATTGGTGAAGATTGGTGATCTAGATTGGAGAAACAATCTAGGATTGTGATCCAATTTTGGGACATATGTTCACCAACCATTGGTTGGTGAATTTTTTAAAATATACTTTTCCACTTTTAACTTAAATCATTTTTAATTATATTAAAAATTTATTAAAATAAAAAATATCAAAATTTTTATTTTTTTATCCTCTATAAATAGAGACCAAATTTATTGAATTTGAAGCACAATCTAAAATTCTCTCTTTTATCTATAATTAAATCGTTTTTTCTATCTCTTTTCCTAATTTCCCATTCTTATTATGGATCCAAATTTTCCATATGAAATTTCAATTTATGTATTTGTAATTTTATTTTTGTGATGTATTTATAAAAAGTGAATTTGAATTTCAAATTTAACTTTATTTTTATATTTTTTATATATCGTATTTTTGTATAATAATTATATAAATTTAGTAATATAAAATATTATATAAATTTATTACAAGAAAAAAATAAGAAAAAATGAGGTTAATAATATATGTAATAAAAAATAAAGAATAAATGATATTTGAGTTGAGTTGGTTGGTTGGTTGGATTGCATTGTGAATAAAATTAAAAAATGAAGGAGATTGGTTTGAATTGTAGATGATATATGTGGAAGAGAGAGAAATAATATTATATTGTTGAATTGAATTGGATTGTTGATAAAGGAGGTCTTAGGGCCCGTTTGGTTTGTAGGAAAGTGGGGGAATGGAATGCCCAATTCCGTTCCCCCAATTCCTTTGCCCTGTTTGATTTAAGGTTTCTAAAATTTTCATTCCCAAGGAATGATCAATTCCCTCCAACTACCCTCCAACTACGGAATTTCTCATGAAAGGAATGGTCAATTCTTCGGGAATGAATTTTTTTTTTTGACCAAAATACCCCCAAACCCAACCACCCCTACCCACCCCCACCCAGCCCCTGCCCTATCCCACCCCCATCCCCACGAATTTTTTTCCCTGGATACCCCCCCTCCCCATCCAGCCCTGCCCTACCCTACCCCCCCACCCCCACGATTTTTTTCCCCCTACCTACCCCCTCCCCCCATCCAGACCTACCCTACCTCCACCCCCCACCCTACCCCCATGAAATTTTTTCCCCGCCTACCCCCTCTCCCCATCCACTCACCTACCCCACCTCCCACCCCCACCCCCACCCTCACGAATTTTTTTCCCTACCTACCCCTCCCCCATCCAGCCCTACTGCCCCCACCCCCCACCCCCCACGAAAAAAAATATTTTTTACTCATTTTGCATACCTCCTACCTACCCCCCCCCCCCTAACCCGATTTTTTTTTTTACTCATTTTGCATACCCCCTACCCACCCCCTACCCCTCAAAAAAATTATTTTTTTTTAAAAAAAGGATAAATTTGACATTTTATATGCTTTCATTTCATTTCATTCCTATAATTTGTATTTTTAAACCAAACATGATTTATCAAGAAATTAAATGACAATTTCATTCCATTTCGTACCAACCAAACGGAGGAGTTTGACCAGTTTTTTTCATTTCAATTCCTTAAGGAATTCAATTCCATTGACCATTTCATTCTTTCACTTTTTTTCTATCGAGCCAAACGGCCCCTTAGTTATTTGACAGATGTTAGTAATTATTTTTCGACTGAAATTATTAAACATTTGACAGCTCTTCAAATTAATCATTTAGTTAGTATTTTCCTCAAATTTTGGATAGAAAAACAAACAGATGTTATATATGTGCATGTGACCCCTAAAGAGAGATGTACAAAAGGTAGAATACTCCTTCCGTCTCGGTCCATGCTTCACCCTTTCCTTTCGTCCCGGTTCATGCTTCACCAAAATGGTGAAGCACGCAAATTAAGAAAACAATATACTATATACAGTATTCAAAAATAATGGAAGTGAGAGAAGGGTTATGAAAGGAAAAAGTGAGTGAATATAACAAGTGAGACCCATAATTTAAATGTGTGAGAGAGAAAAGTTAGTGGGTATAGTAAAATATTAATAAACCTTTTTCTTTTTAAAAAATGTGAAGCTTCTATCGAGACACACATTTGAATAAAAGGTGAAGCTTCGAACGAAACGGAGGCAGTATATATTAGGTTAGGGGTAAACTCATAAGAAGTGGGGTGAAAATAACAACATCCTTCTCTTAATAAAATGATTTTCTCCTTTGAAAAATTTGTGAAAAGTTGAACTCTGAAGATGGGAGAAGAAGCTCAACAAATGTGCTTCGAGTGCCTCCAACGTCAAATTCGCTCCGATTTATCGGAAAAACTCACTTTCAACTATGCAATCTCCGGCTCCGCTCTCCCCTTCGGCTCCTCCGCCGTCGTCCAGGTACTCGTTGTGCGTGTTTGTGTGTGTGGTGATTTTTTTTCCTTAAATGTTGATGTTTATAACTTTCTTCGAACTTATGGTTTTGATGTAGATTTCCAACTCTGATGGGGAGGCTTCACCAGCTCAGTTTGAATTGGCTTATATTCCGAGACGTGAAGACGACTGCTTGGCTAATTACATGTATGATCGCTCATCCATTCAATAATATACACCCAATTTGTGTTTATTGTCCAATGTCTAATCTACCTGCTAAATTTTGGTTGTCTTATTTTTTGTTTTTTGCAATTCTCATGTTTCAATATTTTTTCCCTTTTAGTCGTAATTATTTGTTAGGAACTTTATGATATATGTAAAGGAAAACCGAAGACTGTAGTTTGTAGAATGATAGTGTAAGTTAAAGAATAATACAAGGATCAAATATTTAGCCCAGAGGACGAATATTGAAAAAATATATCCTGACTCGAACAATTTGGCGTGGAATGATCATCATCATTAGGGAAGCGCGAGGAATGATATATTTTCGGCCATGCCTGATACTTGCATAGCCTACAGAAGATGTAGCCATTATGTTTCTATTATTTATGATAAATCTCCAATATGATGTTGTCTCATTTACCTTTATATTTCAGTGAGGAATGTTGCCTTGAGCATCTTAATGGTGGTCATAGAAATGGAAATGATAATGCGGCTTCGTCAGTAATTCGTCAAGACCAAGCAGAGGTCAGTTTTGGAACTCCTTGTGATGAAACTACTTCATTACAAACTAAATCATATGAATCTCAGTGTTTCTCAACTGGTGGCAGAAATTTATCATTACCCGGATTAGGGTGCAAAAGCTCGCCCTGCCAATTTTCTAGCAGGTTTTCTTGCTTGAGGACAATTACTGCCTTGGCTCCAGTTTCACGTATTGGCATCTTATCATATTCTGTTTTTGAGGAGGTTGCTTCACAGTACTTATCTAGAATTCTGGAAGATCACATTTTGTGTTCACTTAGTGTTCTGATAGAAGGAAAAGCAACATGTCGAGATAGCACAAACTTCCTTTCTTTGATTGGGATACCATCTTTTGATGACAACAATATTCCTGGCTGTATAAGGCACCCAAACATAGTACCCATTTTGGGGATGATGAAATCCTCGAGTCATATTAGTTTAGTACTTCCAAAAGCTTCTTATACCTTGGAGAACATCCTTCACTACAGCCCTGGTGCCTTATACTCTGACTGGCATATCAAATTTATATTATACCAGATACTTTCTGCCTTGGTTCAGATGCATGGTTTAGGAATTGTCCATGATAGTGTTTGCCCATCAAATGTACTTTTGACTGATTCTTTATGGTGTTGGCTTCATGTTGGTGATAAGCTGAAGTTGAGCTCTGGCGTAAACTCAAATTCCGGAAATAAGGGATGCCTTATTACCCCCATTGGGTGCTGCATGAAGGACTGCTCTTCCAGTGGGATTTATGCCGATCTAAAGTTATCTGGATTTAAAGATTGGCACTCTGGTTTTCATAGTTGGTGGAGAGGTGAATTGAGTAACTTTGAATATCTGCTGCTCTTGAACCGATTAGCTGGGAGAAGGTGGGGTGATCACACCTTTCACCTAGTTATGCCATGGGTTATTGATTTTAGTGTCAAGCCTGATGAAAAGAACGACACAGGATGGCGAGATTTAAGTAAAAGCAAGTGGCGTTTGGCAAAAGGTGATGAACAGCTGGATTTCACATATTCAACCTCTGAAATTCCACACCACGTATCAGATGAGTGTCTCTCTGAACTAGCTGTTTGCAGTTACAAAGCAAGGAGGTTACCTTTGAGCGTTTTGAGGATGGCTGTTCGTTCAGTGTATGAACCGAATGAATATCCTTCTACAATGCAAAGACTTTATCAATGGACCCCTGACGAGTGCATCCCTGAATTTTACTTGGATCCCCAGATATTTCATTCTAGACATTCTGGCATGTCTGATTTGGCAGTACCTTCATGGGCTGGTAGTGTTGAGGAGTTCATTAAATTGCATAGAGATGCTTTAGAAAGTGATCGAGTTTCAAGCCAAATTCATAATTGGATAGACATCACCTTCGGGTACAAAATGTCGGGTCAGGAAGCTGTTACTGCCAAAAATGTTATGTTGCCCCCTTCAGAACCCAGGATACCGAGGTCAGTGGGGCGCCGCCAGCTCTTCAATCAGCCACACCCAGCTCGTCACAGTATTTCCATGAAAGCTCGTGAAAGTACCTCCGAGTCTACGCGGCATTGCCAAGTGAAAGAAATTCAAGGTGAGAAGCCTCTCCTTTGTGGAACTGCTTATTTAAAAGAACTTGAAGAAGCTGCTGCATTTTGTGAACATTCTTTGCATTTGAGTCCTCTCTATTATGCAAATGAATTTGTCAAGGATAGTTCTTCATTAGAAGACCCCCCAAGTAGGAGCTCTATCATAAACAGATCTAGAGTACCTGAGTATGGCAGAAACTCTGGAATGCCTTCGATTGTTGATTTAAATTTTCTTCTTGAGAGTATCGAGCTGTGTGATGATAGTCCAGCGGGATATCAGGAGCTACTTCTTTGGAGGCAGAAGTCAGCTTGTTTGAGTGATCTTTCTGAAGATATTGCCAGGGATATTTTTTCAGTTGGATGCATCTTAGCTGAACTTCATTTGAGGAGGCCCCTATTAGATCCAACCTCATTATCTACGTACTTAGAGAGTGGTATCTTACCTAATTCAATGAAAGAACTTCCTCCCCAAGTTGAACTCATGGTTGAAGCATGCATTCAGAAGGATGAAAAGAGGTAAGCTGGACTTCCCATGCACACCCTAAAATTGGTGGGCAAATATCCTGTATTAAATTAATGGTATTTTTTCTTTAGCCAGTATTTGATTTCTCTAATTTATTTTTTAATGTATTTTTTTATATTACCTGGTGAGTGAACTAAATGTAGAATTTAGTTTATCATGTTCGTTATGCAAAGTTGTGTGACTGATCAGTGTTTGTTTCCTTCCATGGCATTTTGTGTTTCGATGTAGAAGATCAAACTTTCCTTAGTATGGAGCTTTATAGTATTAATTTGTTTTCTAGATTTTGACTACAAATGATATCTTTGAAGTCAACATCCAGTGAAAGAGTATGACCGGGAGAATCATTATTAACTTCACTTTCTCCAGATAGGAAACTTTCATTTCTAAGGGACAAACTTACAAGTTTTGTTATGTTTGTTATTTACCATACGTCCAATTTTCTGATTTGATTACTTAAAGAGGAACCAACATGGTGGTTGTACTACTTCTAGAGAACAGATGGATAGTAGACGCTAAATATAATCTTCTTTTCATTATTACGCCAAATTTCTGTATGTAGGGAGAGCTAGCTAAGACAAGGATGCTAATTAAATGCTAGCTCCCAGTATATTTTAGGGAAAAAGTAATGTTTATCATCAGTCTTTTAGTCCCTTTGATGCTTAATAACTTTAGTGGTATCCACATTAGCATGTATGATCAATTCATCAGCCTTTTCACTTTCATCTATCAAATTTCAGAGAGAGAGAGAGAGAGAGAGAGAGAGAGAGAGGGAGAGGGAGAGGGAGAGGGAGAGGGAGAGGGAGAGGGAGAGGGAGAGGGAGAGGGAGAGGGGGAGGGGGAGGGAGAGGGAGGGAGGGAGAGGGAGAGAGAGAGATCTTACCATTGCTATAACTGGAGAATGCCAGCAATCTCCCATGAACCAGAAATGTCGTAGATTCTTAAGTGAACTTATTTGCAAGCTGTGTTTTTTGTTAGTTTTGATACTTATCATCTCAATTCCTCAGAACTGAAGTATTTTTTTTGTTTTCTATGTAAGTAGGAGGCCTTCTGCTAAATGTCTTTTGGAGTCTCCATATTTCCCGGCAACAGTTAGGTCATGTTACTTGTTTCTATCCCCACTTCAACTTTTATCAAAAGATGGATCCCGTCTTCATTATGCTGCAAGTTTTGTAAAACGTGGTGTCTTGCGAGATATGGGCAAATTTGCAGCTGAAATGTGTGCACCATATTGCCTACCGCTTCTGTTAACTCCTTTATCAGATACTGAAGCAGAGTGTGCATACATAATTCTAAAAGAATTCTTGAAGTGCCTGAATCTAGAAGCTATAAAGACACTTGTTTTGCCTTCTGTCCAGAAGATTTTGCAGGTTCGCTCTCAGTCTTGTTCTTCAGCTGGTGGATTTTTTTACACTACTTTCTTCTTCACTTTTTACCCAGTGAGACACTTGTTGCAGGTTACAGGCTACTCACATATGAAAGTCTCTCTTCTCCAAGATTCATTCGTCCAGGAGTTGTGGAGCAGCATTGGGAAACAAGAGTATCTAGATAAAGTTCATCCGTTTGTTCTATCAAATTTATATGTTTCTCCTCATAGAAGTTCAGCTAGTGCTGCCTCTGTGCTACTAATAGGCTCGAGTGAAGAGCTTGGTGTACCAATTACAGTTCATCAGGTAAACCAGCTTTGATCTTCTCGGTTTTCTAATTTCATAGATGAAGGCATTCAGCTTAAATATTGATTAAATTAGGTTGGTACTGACCTAATAGTCTTTATCTAGACAATACTACCGCTGATTCACCGTTTCGGGAAAGGACTCTGCAGTGAAGGAATTGATGTGGTGGTTAGAATCGGTATTCCCAGTTCTTCAGGATGATGTCATTTTGGATTAGTCATCTTTAGTTGCGAGCTAATATTTTCCTTCTACCTTTCAGGTGGTCTTTTTGGAGAGGATTTCATTGTCAGACAGATTGTACCTTTACTAAGAAACGTTGTCCATTCTTGCATTGGTGTTTCATTTGTGAATAAGTCCGAACCTGTGCAGAGTTGGAACTCTTTGGCACTTATGGATTGCCTAATGACACTAGATGGTGTAGCTGCATTACTGCCTACAGAAGTGGCTGTGAAGGAGCTGATTGAAGTACGAGAATTACAATTTAAATGTGCTTACTTAGCTTCACTCCTGATTTGAATACTTGACTGATGAACTATTTGTACGTTTATTATACTGATCAGAGTGGAAGCTGCCTGTACATTCAAGTTCTCATGCAAGCTAATTTGGGAATTCCAGTGCTTCAGGTGTTTCATAGTTTATAATTTTGTCTCCTTTGCTACATATTCTACTTGCTTAACTAGATGAATCTGTAGCAAGTTTCAATAATCACTCTGTTTGTCAGGCTGCAGCTACAAGTCTTGTTGCAGTTTCTCAGCAAATTGGGCCTGATTTAACAGCATCGCATGTCATGCCCAAACTAAAAGAACTATTTCATGAGCTTGCTTTTTCTCAGAAAACTCCCAGTGGTTCTGGTTCTTTGGGTGGAAGCTTAAAAGTTCCTAAGAAGAAAGTAGAAAATGATCAATTCGAAAACCGTATGGACCTTGTGTAGGTTTTCATCCTAGTTTATGTTGTGAGCATATAAATTGGGGGAAAAAAATACCAAAAAGTCCAAAAATTAACGATTTAACCGATTCCAGTAGATTTAAGAATTTATAATGATGGAAACTTGATTTTCGTTTCAATTATGAGTTTACAAAGATAAAATTTATCCAACTTGAGCAATAGTAGTAATAATAATAATAATACTATTAATATTAGTAAAATCGTAAAACGAGCAAAGGTAATAATTTAAAATAATGTTGATAGTGATAATATTGGAAAAAATAATTCATGATTATTATAATTATATTATTTTAATTCTTATAATTATAAATTAACTAGTACATGCCCGTGTCCAAGGCCACGTGATTTTTTTTTTTTTAAAGGGCAAAATGGGAAAGGGACAAAATAGTGAGGGCAAAATGGGAATTTCGGCCATTGAAACTGTTCAAAGAACTGTAGCAAACACCCCTTCCATTTATACTATAGATAAATTATAACAATAAAATTTAATAAGACAATGATTGCTTTTCTAATCAATATTGGACATGGGATTAAGAAGTTATCTTATTATTATTACTTTTTTATAATAAGCATAATACATTTTATTATTATTAGATCATTATTATTTCTCAAGATATAATAAATTTATATTTGTAACACCTCACTATTCTTAAAAAACAAATTCTCATCTTTATTAAAGCTCCAAACATAACTACATTAGTTAAATCGTTTAACTTGGACTTTTGGGTATTGAAACTTTAACTTTGTGACTTTTTAGATTGAATAATTAATCTTAGGACTTTTTGGATATGAAAGTTTTTCAGAGGGACTTTTTGGTATTTTTTTTTCCCTAAATTGTGTTTAGCAAAGTTAGTTATGCTCAGATGACCCTCTGTTCAAAATGTATTCTGAGTTAGGATCTCTGCAGGTTGCTTTTATATCCTCCTTTTGCATCTCTTCTTGGTATAGAGAAACTTCGCCAATGCTGTACCACATGGTTGATTCTTGAGCAGTTTCTTCTACGGCATCATAACTGGAAGGTCAGTGTTTATTTTTGCCTCCAGAGTGTGTGCTCTGTTGATAGTTGGTACAAATCTGTGCCTGATGCTCTACACTTCATATTAGCTGTTGAATTTATTATATGAAACTGTATTGAATCAGTGTAAATACCAATTGGAAGCATCTCATAATGATCCAGAAAATGTAAATTCTCGAAGGTCCAGTGTTGGCAAGGGCTCAGCTTCTGAATACACTCCTTCTAGAATGTTGCTCAATGGGTTTGGGTGGTCAGTTCCACAATCCCAAGGAAATAAAGGTTCTAAAAATGTAATGCCTCATAAGAGATTATACGACCATCATCAAAACCCAATCCAGAAGCATGTATCATCCTCATATGTTGGAAAACAGGAACCCTGGCATTGGTTTCCCAGTCCAGCATCTAGCTGGGATGGACCTGATTTTGTACGTCGTGTTGGAGGCTCAAATAATGAAATTCCATGGAAGATAAATGCATCGGTGATACAGTCTGTACGTGCCCACCATGGGGCACTCAGGTCTTTTGCTGTCTGCCAGGATGAGCGTACTGTTTTCACGGCTGGAGTTGGTGCAGGATTCAAGGGAACTGTTCTAAAGTGGGATCTGTCTAGAATCAATTCATTGTCGGGCTATCATGGTCATGAAGAGGTTTGTTTCTTCTGTATGTGTTGTTTTAATACACTTCCTTTGCGCAGCTCAATGTGCACACTTACCCGTTTGGTGGGTGTCATTGATAAGTCCCACTTCCAAAAAAGGAAAGTTTTTATTACTATTATACTACCCCTGCCCCACTTGTCATACTCACACAATTAAATTGCGAACCCCACTTGCAAAACCCACTCACTTATCATACTCACAATACTTTTTCAATATATATACTCCCTCCTTAATTCCTGTGCCCAGTAGTAAATGTGCACATTGGGCTGTGACGGAGGGAGTATACTATAATCAATTGAAATTAAGATCTTGTTGTTCTAGCTTCGCATTTATTTAATCTTCTTAAAATTAATAATACTTTCTAAAAATTGAGGATAAGTTCTAATAAGGGCATAGTGATGGTGATGAGTGTCATCTGGTGGGTCATAATTAGGTCTATCTGCGAGTAAAAAGTTGACTGAGTAGTATCTGGTGTATGACTTTTATGTTCAAGCAGTTCAACAAAAGTGACTTGCAAAAAAAACATTTTACCATTTGGAGTTTCCTTTATGTTTGGCACAGTCTATGACTCTATGCACTCGTATACTATTTTTGGTTGCTTTGACTTTTTATTAATAATGTAGACTTATGCTCTGCCACTCTTTCTATGGACACTGTTTAAGGCCATTGATTTATTTTCAACTATTATTTCTATTGTCAGGTTGTGAATGACATTTGTGTTCTAGCTTCCTCTGACAGAGTAGCTTCTTGTGATGGAACAGTACATGTTTGGAGCAGCCAAACTGGGAAATTAATATGTGTATTTGCTGAGTTTTCTGAAAATTCTGCACAAGCTGCAAACCCCTTGGCTTCTGTTTCAAAGATAAATTCTGACCAAGCCAATATGCTGAATTTCAATCCCCTATCTAATGGTATATTGAGTACTGCCTTGGATGGGAGTTTGTATACTTCTATGCACCACCTGGAGAATGTTAATTCCCTTGTAGTGGGTACTGGAAATGGTTCTCTAAGGTAACTACTACTTCTTTTAAAAGTCAGATATGAGTCCCTTGTGACATTTTAATCATAAACAACTTTTCTGTCCAGTTCACATTGCTTAATGTACAGAAACAGTCTCTCCAATCTTTCTTCTTAAATGGGTAGAACTCCCAACATTTCCAGATTTTACAGTGTGGGAGCCTCGTTCACTGGGAGTCTGGGACCATCCTTATCAGTTCATGCTTCTTTGCTTAATGTCACTGTGTTTTGCAGATTCATTGACGTCGTCCAAGGTCAAAAACTTCATTTGTGGAAGAGTGAATCTGTTGAATCTAACTTTCCTTGTTTGGTCTCATCCATATGCTCAAGCGGTTCTGACAAAATGCGAGCTGATGGAGCTGACACTTCCACATCCTGGATTGCTGCTGGTCTTAGTTCTGGTAAATGCAGGTTGCTTGACATGAGGAGTGGAAATATAATTGCCTCATGGCAGGCTCATGATGGATATGTGACAAAGGTATGTTCTATTGTTAATAATCTAAGCACTTCACTTTGAAATATGGCTCACATTTTTTAATTATTCCTGCAGTTAGCTGCACCAGAAGATCATTTGATTGTTTCCAGCTCTCTTGACAAGACTATACGGGTTTGGGACCTGAGAAGGTAATTCTGCTGGCTCTAGTTATATGTTATAACTAAAGAATCTTATCCAGCTATGATTGAATAAATTTTACCTCATTTGATTGTTGGCTTATTGCCCTTGTGTTTGTTAACTTCCCCTTTTTTTGACATATACAGAAACTGGACGTCAGAACCAGTTGTTTTCAGAGGTCACCATGACAGTGTGTCAGGCTTCTCAGTGTGGGGACAGGATGTTATTTCAATATCGAGAAATAAGATTGGTCTTTCTTCTTTAGCTCGATCAGGAAGTGATGTATGTCCAACTTTTTTGTATTATTTTACTCACTCACATACCTTGCACCTCGAATAGACAAGATTTAACTAACTTTGGTTACACAGTTACAATGCCAAACTTTTGCAGTTTTTGAGTAGATGTATTTCCTGCCTTTAGTATTTCCCCAAGAGGTCATTGTCAATTACATGACTTAGGTTTAGTCCACTTTCTTAGTGGGTTCACTAGGTTTGATTAACATTGTCTTGTAGTGATAAGCTGATCGCAATGTAGCTGTAGTATTGAAAGGTTTCATTTTACTTCATAGGTTACATAATCCTGAATTAAGTCCAGAGTTTCGTTTTTGTCCTATGTAAGTGCAGGGTGCTTGCAATAAAATCGTTGCATAGGCGTTGTATAGAGAAACATAGACATCCGGCGAGATGGAAATGTATTTCAGTTGTTGAGAACAAGAACTAGAAAATAATGAATACATAATAGCTAGCTATTATAGATTGTACAGAATGCTTTTTAAAATGTTGTTTGTATCTTTAGGTAAAATTTGTGAAACAATAGACTTGTTCACTGACCAATGATTTACCTATGCTCTATATTTATGACAGGATGGACAGCATCGTATTATACCGCAACATCTGTATACAGCAGAGGGTGAATCAAGGAACGTGTCTATACTATCGAGTATAACTATTCTACCATTCTCACGACTTTTTCTTGTTGGGACGGAAGATGGCTATCTAAAAATCTGTTCTTAGTTCCACTGTTTGCTGGTCAGGTATGCATATGGTGTTTTTTGTGTTGAAGCTATTTTGTGAAATAGAAAGTGGACACTAAAGGTTAAGGTGCATTTTCAGTGTAAAAAAAAGGCTATCTATCTCGGGAATTGTTGTAGTTGATGAAATACAGATACTGTAATCTGAAACGATGTGCATTCATGGTGTTTTATACATATTCAGATATTCTTCTTCTTTGTTTTAAGTTTTTCTTCTTTTGAGTTCTTCGTCTATGTAACTCAACATTTTTTTTTTTTTTTAAAATCATCATGTTAACTGTTAAGAGCTCATTAATCACTTTTTGATGTTTCATTTTACGAGTATACTTTTAAAATTTAAGGTATTAATATTTGGTTTTCTCAAAAATGTTAAATCGTGTTCAAACTAAAATAATACTCCCTCCGTCCCACCTCAAGGTTCCACCTTGAGGTGGACACGCTTTTTAAGAAATTTAATTAAAGTGAGTAGAAAATTAGAGGAGAGAGAATGTAAAAGTTAAATGTGTGGTAGGGAATAGGAGAGAGAATGTAAACGTTAAAAATATTTAATAGGAGAGAGAATGAGTGAGAGAAATAGTAAGTTGTATATGGAATGTGTGGTAGGGAATAAGAGAGAGAATGGTTTTTTTGTAAATATATGAAGATGATAAGGGTATAAATATATGGAAAACTTTCTATTTAAGAAAGGGAACCTTGAGGTGGGACGACCCAAAAAGAAAAGGTGAAACCTTGAGGTGGGACGGAGGGAGTACTAGTTTTCTCGCATGTTGTATAGTAGATAAAAGTAACTCCAATTATAAGTACAAAGGGGTAAAAATATAAAATTACTGAATTATGGTGTGTGTTCATCATAAGAACTCACACACCATGACTGGGCCTCTGGAATGTAGATATATACTCCCTCCCTCCGTCCCGCGTATCATTTTTCTTTTGGGTGTTTCATATTCACTTTCTCTTTTTTAAATGGCAAAGAATTTATTTATTTATTTCATTCACTCATTCTCTTTGAGTTGGTCTTATAAAAAACACATTTTTTTCTAAGCTTAATGAAAAATTATTTTTACACTCGCACTTAATAATACATGCAATGACACTCTTCACACTGACACTTTTTTTTCACACCGACATTTTTTTATATTAACACTGACACTTTTTTACCCTACACTGACACTCTTTATACTGACACTTAATAATACATGTACTATCACTCTTCACACTGACACTTTTTTACACTGACACTTTGTTACACATGCACTGACACTTTTTACACTGACACTTAATATATATGCACTGACACTCTTTACACTGACACTTTGTTACACTAACACTGACACTTTGTTACACTGACACTTAATAATACATGCACTGACACTCTTTACACCGGCACTTTGTTACACTAACATTGACACTTTTTTACACTGGCACTTGATAATACATGCACTGACACTCTTTACACTAGCACTTTGTTACACTGACACTAGCGGGAAAAACAAAACATGATTTTTCTAAGCTTAAGAAAAAATGCATTTTTTTGTAAGATTTTGACTTCTCTTTTCTATTTTACTTTTATACTCACAATATATATCAACTTACTATTCATTCCACTCATTCCCTTGATGGAAGAAAAACTCCACTTGTAATAAAAATCTAGCAAGCACACTAGTTATCGTGGTAGTAACGCGCGATACCAAGGGTCGATCTTACAGATATTTGTGATCAACAATTCGAATTTTAGCAGTAAAAAGAAAAGTAACAGACTGATTTTTGGTTTTGATTTATTAACTAAAGTAAGCAATTAAGTAAACGAAAATATTGGATTTCAAGCAATCAAAATAAAACATACGGATAGGATTCACATATATCTCATCAATATGTCTAGATAATAATATTGTCAATCAATGTTGAGGATTCATTCACTTAAGTAAAATTGAGCGTTCACACGTCCACAGTTTAGTGCTCTCTAGATGTTATACTTTCTGCAAAGTCCATGTAATATTCAAAGAGCCCATTAAAACTCTAGGAATAAAAGAACCTACAATTTGTGAAGCAAACAAATGACTCCACAAAATTATATTTATCAAAAAGTTAGTCTTCATATAGATCACGCAATCACTTGTCAATCACTATATCCAGATTTAGTTAAAAAGTCAACCACACCTACACGTGCAATTGTAGCTAGAAAACTTTGATTACGAACACTTTTTGAAAAACCCAACAAGACGATTGACAATAGAATTAACTAGAGCATAAAGAATCAATACATGTTACCTCTAATTCGTAGACTTGGAAACTTAGCAAAGCATACTCACGATGAACATCAACGAATCTTCAATAAATTGGATAAACTCTTAAATTGAATCTTGAATAGAAAAACTTGAATCCTTAATCTCCTTGCAAAGCTTGAAAAATAACATAAAGCATAAACATGAACCTAAAAGCTGGTTGAAGTTGTTCTATTTATATTTGGGCAAAGAAAGTGCCAAATATTAGGAGAAGATTGCATAATCCTAGCCGAAAAAGGAAGCCAGAACAGCTGCTGCGGAGGTGGGAGCGTGCGTTCCCAAAGCGACAAAAAGTCAGAATAAGAGATGGCAACGGGGCGGGTTCAGGACGGGTTTGACAATTCCCAAACCCGCCCCTCCACCAAAAAAACTTCAAAACCCGAACCCGCCCCGCCCCAGATAAACCAAAACCTGGCCCGACCCCTTCGCCCGTTTCTTCTATAATATCTTTAAAAATTTCACTATTTCATTAGGGCAAATTACATTTTAGTTACCTGAGTTTGTCTAGATATTTCAATTGGTTATCGAATTTGCATTTGTAACAGGTTGGTTATTGAGTTTGTCATTTTGTTGCAATTAGGTATATTTTTGGATGCCCAGTTAAAAACTAACGAAACATGAACCATGTGCATCTCACGTGTCTTACTTAAGGGGTATTTTCATCTTTTCCATCGAATTTGACCCCTTAATAATTTTAAGGGGGTTAGATGACATTTTCTAAAACTAGGGGGGAGTTAATGACCATACCCTTCCACACCACCACCACCACCACCATTATTCCCTCCGGTCACAACCATTTTCCGCCTCCTACCACCCTAACCATTACTATGGAACCACTTTCGCCGCCATCATTTGCACAACCCCCGTGTCACCACCATCTCACCACCCCCAATCATCACCATCATCCTTCAATTAATTTTTTTTCCAGATCTTCAATTTCTTCCCTTTCTTGTACCCTGCCACATACTACTAAAGCTGGCACAATACCACGAATAGCACGACGAATCCAATCAAGCGAAGGGAGTATTCGGCGGAAGGTGAAGGTTCGATCGAGAGAGACGACGGACAAAGTATATGTCGGCGTTGGAGGGGTGTTTCCGGCAGACGGAGTAGAGAGAGGATAACCAAGGCAAGGCCTATGTTAATGGCCGCCGACACTAATAAGTTTTCTGGATTCATGGAGAGAGAGTGTGTGTGTGTTTTGATTTTGAGAACTGAGAGGTTGGAGTGAAAAATGCGATGGAGTTAGACGGAAAGAGAGAGAGAGAGAGAGAGAGAGAGAGAGAGAGAGAGAGAGAGAGAGAGAGAGAGAGAGAGAGAGAGAGAGAGAGAGAGAGAGAGAGAGAGAGAGAGAGAGAGAGAGAGGTATTGAAGATATTTTTAATTTATATTTTTTTATAATTTTTTATTCATTATGTGTGGTTAACATATTTTAAAAATAAATTCCATCCAATTACAAAATTATTAATTTACAATTTTTTTTTATAAAAATTGAAACAAAAAATTATAAACTACCCATATATATATATATTGAAATTGTCACGGCCAGAATCACAAGTGATATCCAAGGTGATAACAGCATCAACGATAGCACTTGGGATAGCACATACACACTTCGAAAAATAAAACAATTTTGTAAAAGAGTTTGCAGCGGAATAAAAACACCAAAATTGTTTTTCTCAAGTTATATAAATATAACTTGAGAGTGCCTCTTAGGCAAGACTTTATAATCACTATAAATGAATTTACAAAGCCGAAAATGTTCCCTATAGCTATAACAATTTTGAGCTCTATGGAACAAGAGATAAAGAACGGAATCCTATCATAGCCTTCACACAACTTGATACCAATGTAATCAAGTGCGAAATTACAAGGGATGAAGAATTAAAAGAACCAAACAAAGAACTCTATCTCTAAGCTTTCGAAGGTGTGAATGTGTTGGTGTAAATTGGCATATCTTCAAATGAAACCTTCTAAGCTTATTTATAGTCTTCAAATACTTGAAGGCTACTCAATTAACAGCCTTGGGGCTGTATATGCACGTTGAGGAAGAGTAGGGAGAGTGGTTGAGATTGTTCCTTAATTTTAGCTCCCACTTCCTCAATTGTAGCAACTAAGTTGATTTATCTCCAAGTCAAGCTTCCACGTCTTGTACTCTCAAGCTTTATCAACCTTGTACTCTTCCTTTATTCAGCAACAACTCCTTGACCAAGTCTCCACGCGTTTTGATTGTTGTTGCCAAAGATACGAATTTATGCATAAAATGTATAAATCAATTTCTTCCAAATTCTACACGTGTCTAGCTCTTTCTTTGAGGCTATTGCACTCTGAAATATAAACATAAATCATAGACTATACAGATTATATTAGCACATTAGTCCATTAAATAATAAACAAGAAATATGCAACTATATAAATTCCAGTTCAGGAAATCATCTGCGATATCACCTGAAATTTGGGAAATCATCTACGATATCACCTGCAGTTTACACTAACAATCTCCCCCTTAGTTGAATATTTCTTTCCAAACCTAATGTGCTGCTGTCCTGCAAGGTTAGTCTATGAACAAATATACAGAGCATAGAAACACAGTATAATATCTCCAAGAAAATTAACTCCCCCTTAAACAAGGAGCTAATCCTAAACAATGATTTATCATAATAAACTAATTTATTTCAAACTTTAAAAAGTTTTTGAAATAAACTAATTTAACATAAAAAATCATAAACCATTGTAGCAAAATATCATCCAAAACTAGCAAAACATCCTAGTAGTTAAAGTTTTAAACAAACCAACTAAAGTGTTTAGCAACCAATATAAACAAAATAAAAGAAAATTGTTTAGGGAACCATATCACATCACCAAAATAAAAGAAATTGTTTTAGGACCACCACAAAAACAGCCACCCATAAGATAGTGGCAACATCAACCTTCAGGTTTATCAACCTTCAGGTTTCAGCTTTCTTCTTCTTCAAACTCCTCTTCTTCTTCATCTTCCTCCTGATCTCCTTCCCTATCACTTCCACCATCACTTGGGCCAGCACTGGTGATAGCACCACCTCCAGAAGTTACAGCATCAGCAGATTCTCCCCCTGTTTGGGAAGAAATTTCATCAATGAAAGCATCAGTAACCTGCTTAAGCTTAGCCCATCCCTCAGCAAGTTCTCCCATTGCACTTGACTGTTTGTGCAAGAAGTTAATCACTGTTGCCTTTGGGATTGATGGACCAGAGTTGCCCAGTAGATTTATCATGTTGTTCAGAATACTTGCAGCATCAGTTCCTGCAAAAGTATTAGGGCGACACACTGGGAAGCACTTGGGATATCACGTGAGATAGCACTGGGAAGAACAGGGGCTGTTTCATCAGATTTGTTCCAAGGAAGATCCTTTATATACCTTTTACCCTTTTTCAGTTGTTGATCAATGGTATAGTACTCAGGTTCAGTGGTGAAAACATCAGAGGCTTCAATGGGCAAGGATTGAAAACCTAAAACTTTGAAGATTAAAGAAGGATAGGGGAAAAAGCTAATGTTCATTTCTTTCTTTCTACCCCATGAAGCTAAGTGTTTGAACACTAATCTTTCAAAGTTAATCCTTAAATTCTTACCCAATCTGTACAACACATTCGCATGCTCCAATGTCACAATAGGTTCATTAGTTGTAGGAAGCCAATTGAAGATGCACAATTTGTGAAGCACAGAATATAGAGAAGTAAGCCTAGAAGCATGAAGTTTTTCCTTTAAAGGCCAGGACTGCAGTTTGTTGTGAGTGAGCAATTTTACCATTTCATCCCTATTAACCCTAATGCTCTCATCATCTAAATTTGGGAGGCCTAAAACCTTGTTAATTAGGGCTGGAGTAAATGAATAAACTTTTCCCCTAACAAATACCTTCCCAAATTTTTCAGACCCTTCATCATCCAAATGAGCATGTAGGTTAGCAAAGAAATTTCTCACCACACTTTCAACAAACACAGATGCATGATTATTAGCTTTAAGAAAGTTTTTGTCCTTCAAAAATTGAACCATTCCTTCCTTTTCTAACTGACCCTCATCAATGTGCTTTTCTTTTAACAGCCTCTTACTCGAATTATTCAACCAAAATTACATGTTTTCTTTCTTATAAAATTTCAAAGTAAGAAAAGGTTTTGGAAAAGCCTTATCCTCTTCATTTCGAATAATCTCATCACCAGAATTATCACTAGAGGAACGAGTAGGAACAGAGGAGGGGGCAGGTGTTACCTCAGATGATATCTTCTTTTTGGTAGCACCTTTGGTAGCACTCACAGAAGCTTTGCCCTTGGCCTTCTTCTTCTGAAAATCAGAGAGAGTTTCCTCTTCATCACCATCCACCCAAGCATCAAAAGAATCCACAGAAGGTTCCTTCTCTTTGTTGGCATCAAAATTCTCGTCACTCACATGAGGTGAGGACACATCTAAGGAGCTTTCTGAGACTTTAACCGGATCAGAGGTGGTATTTGATGTAGAATTGGACCTAATTGACCTTATACGGTTGGAGGACCTCCTCTTAGTAACTTGAGGAGATAGCTTGGATGTTGGAGCTTTCCTCTTCTTCTTTTCTTTTGATTCGGCTGGAATGAGTGTGACCTTGGGAATGCCATGTTCGAATGAGGCAATGGGGGCAGAGGCTGGAACAATAGCCATTGTAGGAGGAGAAGAGCTTGGTGTAATCATGGGAGATGTTTCCATGGCTACACGAGAAGCAACGGAGGGGGCAATGCTTGGTGAAATGTCCATTTGATCTGTGTGTGAGGGTTCGGCATTGGCTTTGGATGGAGAAGCCATGGAGATTTTTTTTTTGGGAATTTTTGGGAATGATTTTGACCTAGGTTGAGGGAGAAAGAAGACGCTGGAACGTGGGTTTAAAGAGAGAGGGCGTAACGGTTAGAGAGAGAGAGAGATAAGAGGAGAATTAGAGAAAAAATAGGGGATTAAAGAGAGAAATGGATGGGGAACAAACAATTAATTTGATTTGACAACTTAAACTTCCCATCCCATCTAAACCCCTAAAAACTCTCACCATTTTCCCTATTCACTCATTAACAATTAACCCTAACCACACAATTTTTATAAATAACCCCCAACCAACTTAATGGATAAAACACGGTTGAAACAAAAAATTAAAAAGAAAAAAAAATATATTTTTTTTAAGTAATACGAAAAAATAAAATAAGAAAATGAAGTAAACAAAATATTTTGTAACTAAGACCGAGAATTAAGAGCACAAATCAAAATAGATAAGGGTTAGTTACTCAACAATGTTTACCAAAAAATAAAGGAAACTTGTTGAAGACGTTTTCAAAATCGTAAACTCTTTAATTAAAAAGACTTTCAGATTTTGAAAAATTAATCAATAATATTTCGAAAATAATAAAAAACTAATATAGCACACACTAATGTGTTAAGGCAATGATGGTAACACGTAGGATAACACATGTGATATAAATCCCCTTGATAAATATTTTTCAGTTTCAAACACTTGAGGCATAACAAACTTAGCCATTTTTAGACACTTAAGGCATAACAAGCTGAGCATTTTTCATGCACTTTTAGGCATTACAAGCCTATATTCTTTTTAAGTACATTGCTTGTTATAAGAGATCAATACACTTCTTTAAACAATAAAGCATCGTAGTAACGAGCTCCGTGCTTCGAGTTATATTTCAAGTGTAAAGATAAAGTGAGTTTATGCCTTTCAAGTAGGGTACACTGTAGTAGCGAGCTCCATGTCCCTAATACTTAGCATAAACCACCTCATACATTCTCATTGGCAAGAGTACATCGTTGCAGCGAACACCGTGCCCCGAGCTCGAGAGAATAGTATGGATAAAATGCCTTTACCTTTTATTTATCAAAAAAATAAAATAAAATTAGTGACTTTGTCACTTTAAGCATATGAAGGGGAATGATATCAAACATGCTAACCTAAGTAATAACCTACCATAACAAAAAGGTCAGTATGTGCCACAGTTAGAACTAAGCTAACCATATTAAAAGAGAATGAAATCATTTTTTTAAAAATAAAACAGAAAAAAAATTAAACTAATATACAAGTGTTACCCTGAGTGATAACATCACCTGGGGTAGCACATACAAACAGACTCAGAGATTACAAAGACCAAGAGATCTTTTCAAACTAGAAAATCTCTCGTGGTCTAAGGCCTTGGTAAAGATATCAGCCAGTTGATACTTAGTATCAATATGATCAATGTTAATTAGGCCTTTATCTACCATATCTCTAAGAAAATGATGACGTATATCTATGTGCTTAGTACGGGAATGTTGAACAGGGTTTTTTGAAATGTTGATAGCACTCAGGTTATCACAGTACATAGTCAAAGAATTACTCTCTAGACCATAGTCATCTAGCATATGTTTTAGCCAAATAAGTTGTGAGCAACAACTACCAGCTGCAACATACTCAGACTCAGCTGTGAAAAGAGAGACACAATTTTGTTTACGACTATACCATGACACTAAATTGTTACCCAAGTAAAAACACCCCCCACTAGTACTCTTCCTATCATCCATATCCCCCGCCCAATCCGAGTTGCTAAAGCCTACCAAATTGGTATTAGTATTCTTACTAAACCAAATCCCTAATTCACTTGTTCATGAAACATATTTAATTATATTTTTGACAGAATTAAGGTGTGAGACTTTAGGATTGGCTTGATAACGTGCACAAACGCACACGTTGAACATGATATTAGGACGACTAGAAGTGAGATAGAGAAGGCTACCTATCATAGAATGATATAAAGTAGGATCAACATCCTCACCGATCTACCAAGTTTGAGAGAAGAACACATAGGGATTTTTGAATTTTTTGCTCCTTCCAACCCAAACCGTTTCACTAGGCTCTTTGCATACTTGCTTTGTGAAATGAATATTCCTTCATTTGATTGTTTCACCTGCAAGCCTAGAAAGAGTGTTAACTCACCAATCATGCTCATTTCAAATGTTGATGTCATAGCCTCTACAAAATCTTTTAAACACGTTTGAGAAGTAGAGCCATAGACTATGTCATCAACATAGATTTGAACAATGACTGTTTCTTTGTCATGCCTTAGGATAAACAAGGTCCTATCTGCTTCACCTCTTGTAAAACCATATTCAAGTAAGAAAGAGGTTAAGCGACCATACCATGCACGTGGAGCTTGTTTCAAGCCATATAGGGCTTTATCAAGTCTATATACATGGTTTGGTAGATGAGGATCTTCAAATCCTTTTGGTTGTTCAACAAAAACTTCTTCTTTTAAATAACCATTTAAAAAGGCAGCTTTAACATCCATTTGAAACAAGGTAATTTTTAAAAAACAAGCTATAGCCAAGAGGAGTCTTATGGATTCTATTATAGCAACAGGAGCAAAGGTCTCATCAAAGTCAACACCTTCAATTTGGGTGTAACCTTGAGCTACGAGACGAGCTTTGTTCCTAACAATATTTCCTTGCTCATCTGATTTATTCTTGAAAATCCATTTTGTACCAATTACATTTGTATTAATGGGACGTGGTACTAAGCACCAAACTTCATTACGAGCAAATTGTTCAAGTTCCTCTTGCATGGCATGTATCCAAAAATTATCTTTTAAAGCTTCAGAAATATTTTTGGGTTCTAAAGAAGAAACAAAACAGGAATATTTTACCTTGTGGTATGTGTAGCGATGCGTGAATTTTTCTTTACATCTCGGAGTCGCCACTTATTATTTATTGATGGAAAATAATAAGAAAAACCTTTTTAATATTTTCAAGAGATTTCAAGGGTTCGGGGGTTAAGTTATGAAATGGGTAGGTCAAGGAGCATCTATTCCACCAAATCCGAAGATTGGTCTTGCTAATTGGGTGTTATTAATCTAATCAATTCAAAGAACAATAAGAAGAACCGAATAAACCCTAATTAATAAATTAATTAGGAATGTCGGATTGTATGCTTCGAGATCGCCTTCATGAATTGAAGGGACTCTAGGCTAATCCTTTTGATGGGATTACACTACTCTAAAATCAATAGAGGGATTGAGAAGAGAAACGGAAGTTTAAGGATGATTACCTTTTGAGAAGAGATTCGGACAGAGTTTCGACTCAAGTTTAGAGTCGAATCTTGATGCGGACAGAGCTTCGCCTCAATCCTTGATTCGGGCTTCGATGTTTGTTAATCAACAAGGTTGATAAACAAACTTTAGGTAATTTAGGGTGATTTTGTAGGAATCTTTCAGGGAGAGAAACCAACAAAATGTGTGTGTTGTGTAGAATTGTGGACCTCTAAAACACTGAAAGTCATCCAGTATTTATAGGTGTTGGAGGGGTGTTGAGGATGAGATCAAACACTCCTAGGAAGGTTCCAGAACTCAGTTGTGATTGGATACCCGAATTGATAAGGTTTTATCCAGAAAGAAAGTTTGAAACGGAGAAGGATTGTGATTCTGCACATCCTGTCGAGGGGTTGTCTCGCGCGAGACACGCTATTCCGCGCGAGATAACTAGTCATTTGACTATTTTGTCCTCTTTAGTTTATTTCGTTAGTCAGTTAGGTCCAAAACTAACGAGGTTAGTTAGAAACTTAACGAAACATGACGAAACTGATATATGATTTCATCAAAACACAAAAGAGAGATGAAGAGTAGTGTAATCATGTAATTATGAGTTCAGAATGGGGTGTCTACAATATGTGGTGGACATGCACACATACCTTGCCATTTCACGGTTACTAAAATGCCCTTTGTTCCTTATTCGTACCCCTTCACTTGCTTCTCCAATAATTTGAGAGGAAGGATGATCTCTTCTGATCCTAGCTGGTGGATCCCTTCTCAAATCTTCATGCACATGAGCATCATCATCTGACTGTTCATCCTTTTCAGTTGCTGGACTGGTCTTGGGTGATATCGGAGATGCTATCCCTTCAGTGGCAACACTTGGGCCAGCACCTCGGGTATCACTTACTTGATTTTGATCCTCCAGTTCTTCCAGCAATATCAATGGAGATTCCTGTACTCCATCACCTGTAACACTTGCTAAATCATCAAAAATAACGTTAATTGATTTCTGAATGGTTTTTAACCTAAGGTTATAAACCCTATATGCTCGACTGTCCTGAGCATACCCAAGAAATATAGCTTTATCACTTTTAGAGTCAAATTTAGCTAAGTAATCCCGATCATTTAGAATATAACACACACACCCAAATGTATGAAAATAATGAACCTTTGGTATCCTACCATTCAAAATTTCATAAGGTGTCATTCTAGTACCAGGTCTTAGAAAAACTCTATTGGCCGTGTGACAAGCTGTGTTTAAGGCCTCAGCCCAAAATCTTTTTGAAATTCTTTTTGAAAACAACATCACACGTGCCATTTCAAGTAAGATCCTATTTTTCCTTTCAGCCACCCCATTTTGTTGAGGTGTTTTAGGAGCAAAAAACTCATGTTTAATTCCTTTTAATTCACAAAAAGTAAAGAACAATGAATTATCAAACTCCGTTTCATGATCAGACCTTATTCGCATGATAAGAGCACTAAACATGTTTTTTTATTTTAGCATGTAAGATCTTAAACTTTTCAAAAGTTTCTGATTTTTCTTTCAAAAAATATACCCAAGTAAATTTAGAAAAATCATCAACTATTACAAAAGTATATCTCTTACCTCCTAAACTGTCTACCTCCACTGGACCCATTAAATCCATATGCATCAATTGAAAACAGTGAGTTGTCCCACAATACTCCTCATTATGTTGGGTAGCACGTGTTTGTTTACCCTTGAGACAATCTTCACATATGATTTTCGTACTTATGTCCAGACTAGGTATACCTCTTATAGCTTCAACATTAATGAGTTTCACAATGTTTCGAAAATGGATATGACCCAACTTTTGATGCCACAAGGTAGCATCATCAACCCTCACAGAATGACACACTTGTTTATCCTCAATAAGATAACAGTTATTACTTGACCTAGTACCAGTCATAACACAGTTATTGGTACAATAAAAAACTACACAAGTGTTTTTATTGAATTTCACTTCAAGGTTGTCATCACAAAGTTGGCTAATACTAATTAAATTAGTTACAAGTCCATCAACATGCAAAACATTTTTCAAAGCAGGAAATCCAGGTACATTTAATATCCCTTTTCCTACTATATTACTCTTGCCACCACCACCATATGTTACACTACCACCTTGAATAGGTTCATATTCTTTTAAAAATATTTTTGTTCCTGTCATGTGGCATGAACAATCACTATCAAAATACCATGAACCTTCAACATTAGTTTTTAAGACAGTGTACACAACATCACATATTAGGTTAGATTTAGGTTTCCACACTTTCCTACTTTGATAATTTTTCTTCTCGATCGTCAGGATATCCGACGTGCTAGGTAGCACTTCGGGTATCACACAGAACCTAATTTCATTTATTTAAAAGTGTTTTACAATCATTTTTCAAATGTCTAGTAGAGTAACAGTAGTTACATATTTTAACCTTGTCAGAAGACTTATCAGAAGATATTAGTTCAGCGTTGTCTCTTTCTTTAACAAAAACTATCTTATCTTCCTTATTAGCCAAAGTAGATGTAATAGCATTTAAAGACTCTTGAAAACCCATACCTGCCTTGAGTGGTTTGCTCAACCCAAGAATTGCATCTAACTTGGAAGAACTTGTGTTGAGTTTCTTAAATGTGGCCTCGGCTAGAGTAAGCTTGGCCTTGACTTTGTCCAGCTCCACATCCTTCTTTGTGAGTTGAACTTCCAATCTAGTCAAGCCATCAGTCAGGTCTTGAACCTCTTTGGACAGAGAAATCACCTTCTTGTTCTCTTTCTTCCATTTGTCCACCAATTCTTTGCAAAGGTTCTTAAGACCACAAATGAGTTCATCCTTGCTGAACTCCTTACTTTGTTCACCATCTTGTGAACTACCTGCATCCATGTTAACAGAACCCACAAAACAAACATCATTTATCAAATTTAAATCTGTATACCTGTTGGATGATATCTCAGGTGCTATCCCACTTTGGATATCACATGGGGTATCACTGACAGAATCCGAGTCACAATTTGTAACCACCATTGCTGTTTGATCTGAATCTTCAGATTGATTGGTCTCCTCATCCTTATTGTCACTGAGTGAAACCCATAGGTTCTTTCCCATCTTCCTTAGAGTGTTAGCACACTCATTTGAGTAATGACCCCATCCAGAGCAAGCATGACATTGGATCGATTCAAGGTATTTTGGATCAGATCTGAATTGATCTGATGATGGTCTCCTTATGGGACCACCTTTCTGAGTAGATGAAAATATCCTTTTTGGCATTGAATTGTACACCTTGGTTTGTTTATCTTTAGCCTTCACCTGTACATTTTCTTTGTTAAATTTTCTCACCATTGAGTTATATTTCCTAGCAAGTAAGGCAACACTGGCATCTTCACCTAATTCCTCAAAAATTTCGTCATCCTCATTATTTGAACCACTAGAGGATTGAACTTTTAAAGCAACACTCTTGCCTTTAGAAGCTTCACTTTGCTCAGCAAGGTTTGACTCAATTTTTTTTAAAATGCTCATTAAGAAATTGATGTCCATAGTAAAAAGATTGTGAGCCTCTTCTATAGATGAAACCTTTATATTAAAACGCTCAGGGAGAATTCTAATAGCCTTTGAAACCAATTGTTTGTTTGTAAAAGGTTCACCTAAAAGTTGACACTCATTAGCAATGTCAAACAATTTTTCAAAATAAGAGGAAATGGTATCATTTTCACCCATTCTCAATCTTTCAAATTTGCCAGTAAGACCTCTAAGTTTGTTTTCACGCACACTAGAATCACCTTCACAAAACCTTTGTAAAATATCCCAAGCTTCTTGAGCTGTGGAACTATTTTGAATAAGTTTAAAAATATGCATGTCAACCCACTCAAAGATAGCATTGAGAGCTTTCTCATTATAGTTAGCTAGGGTGATCTCTTCATTAGTCCACTCGCCTTCGGGTTTAACTTTGAATATCACCATCCTCATCAGAGGTAACGGTGGAAGAGAGTACCCATTAACTATAGATCGCCACGCTCGAAGATCAATTGATTTGAGAGGCGAGAGAAGAAGAATTGGCCAATATGCATAATTCGAACCATCTAAAACAGGAAGACGTTTTTGGTTTGGATTTGCAGGATCAAAAGCCATGACACCTAGACCAAGCACTTGGTATCGTCAAGTGACCTGCTCTGATACCAATTGAAATTGTCACGGCCAGAATCACAAGTGATATCCAAGGTGATAACAGCACCAACGATAGCACTTGGGATAGCACACACACACTTCAAAAAATAAAACAATTTTGTAAAAGAGTTTGCAGCGGAATAAAAACACCAAAATTGTTTTTCTCAAGTTATATAAATATAACTTGAGAGTGCCTCTTAGGCAAGACTTTATAATCACTATAAATGAATTTACAAAGCCAAAAATGTTCCCTATAGCTATAACAATTTTGTGCTCTATGGAACAAGAGATAAAGAACGGAATCCTATCCTAGCCTTCACACAACTTGATACCAATGTAATCAAGTGCGAAATTACAAGGGAGGAAGAATTAAAAGAACCAAACAAAGAACTCTATCTCTAAGCTTTCGAAGGTGTGAATGTGTTGGTGTAAATTGGCATATCTTCAAATGAAACCATGCAAGCTTATTTATAGTCTTCAAATACTTGAAGGCTACTCAATTAACAGCCTTGGGGCTGTATATGCATGTTGAGGAAGAGTAGGGAGAGTGGTTGAGATTGTTCCTTAATTTTAGCTCCCACTTCCTCAATTGTAGCAACCAAGTTGATTTATCTCCAAGTCAAGCTTCCACGCCTTGTACTCCCAAGCTTTATCAACCTTGTACTCTTCCTTTATTCAGCAACAACTCCTTGACCAAGTCTCTACACGTTTTGATTGTTGTTGCCAAAGATACGAATTTATACATAAAATGCATAAATCAATTTCTTCCAAATTCCACACGTGTCTAGCTCTTTCTTTGATGCTATTGCACTCTGAAATATAAACATAAATCATAGACTATACAGATTATATTAGCACATTAGTCCATTAAATAATAAACAAGAAATATGCAACTATATAAATTCCAGTTCAGGAAATCATCTGCGATATCACCTAGAATTTGGGAAATCATCTACGATATCACCTGCAGTTTACACTAATATATATATATATATATATACATATATATATATATATATACATATATATATATACATATATATATACATATATATATATATATATATATACATATATATATATACATATATATATATATATATATATATATATATACATATATACATACATATATATATACATATATATATATATATATATATATATATATATACATATATATATATATATACATATATACATACATATATATATACATATATATATATATATATATATATATATATATATATACATATATATGCTCAAATGAGAACCATAACAAAATGAGAACCGTGAGAACCACTTGTATACACTTGTTTACAGTAGATACTTATTGTATATGTATACAGTAGCTAAGTATCTACTGTATATGTATACAGTCGATTGTATATGTATACAATAGCTAAATATCTACTGTATACAAGTGTATACAAGTGGTTCTCACGGTTCTCATTTTAAATGATTCTCATTGGAGCGTGACCCTATATATATATATAATTATTAAAAAAAGTTTACTTCAAATTTTAGAATATAAAAATAAAAAATTATTTTTTAAATGTGAGTAATATTTATATTTTGGACAAATTGCAACATGGTAACCTCTATTTGACTCACTTTTGCCAAGTGCTAGCGAAATAACAAAAATACCCCTTTAGTAAGTCACGTGCAAGACACATGTTTCATGTTTCGTTAGTTTTTTAACTGGGCATCAAAAAATATACCTAATTGCAACAAAATAACAAACTCAATAACCAACTTGTTACAAATGCAAATTCGATAACCAATTGAAACATCTCGACAAACTCAGGTAACTAAAATGCAATTTGCCCATTTTATTATGCAAAGCTATTTGTTTTTTCATTTTTCTTTCACAATAATAAAAAGCCTATAATATAATATAAAACTAAAAAGTTACATTTCATCGTCAATATATGCATTATATATTAAATATTATTAATATTAAGAAAATTATTCAACAACCTTTTTACACGATGACATATGAGGATTCATGTTAGCCGACCCCAAATTATTTTGGGACTAAGACTTTGTTGTTGTTGTTGTTGTATTAAAATAAACCTATATATTATGCGGGGCGGGTTCGAGGGAATCCCAAACCCGTCGGGTTTTAGAAAATGCTTCTCAAACCCTCCCCATTAGGGGAGGGTCATTTCGGGTTCAGGGCGAATTTGGGATTTTTTCCATCCCTAGTCAGAATGTTTACTTGTTTTTGGATTTTTGGGTGCGGGCGCTTTCATACTTTGTTGACTTGTACTTTCATCATCAATCTCTCGGAAACCATAACTTCTTCGTACGAACTTCGATTTAGACGTGCCACATATGTTGAAAAGTTCTTGACGAGTGCTATCCAATGGAATTGATTGCACAATAGTCGCATCTTTCTGTCTTTTTCGTTCTTTCATTGTTGCTTCGATCTGGATCATTCATTTTTTGCAATCTTTAAGCGCATAATCCTTTCAAACTTTAATCCTTCACCTATACATCATAAACAATGCAAAAAATCATTAAAACACCAAAGTTTGAGCATTAAACAAGTTAAAAGACATATCGTTTGGATGGGTAGAAACACATCCATTATCTCTCTCCTGCCTACACCATCCTGACACCTACACCACTTACACTTTTTCTTAATTCTTACGCTAAAACACTAAGAGAAATGGTATATGAGAAGGAGGGAGTATGCCGCAATTGTAAACACATGGATTGGTTATAATAATATCGTGTAACCTCTTCTTTTTTTTTCGATGAATAGGTGAAAAAAGGGATTAAACCCTAACGGAGAATGAGTCTTGGCTTTACCGCTAGACCATTCTTTGGAAAAACTAGGCCATCCTTTGGAACAATATCGTATAACCTCTAGGAAACCAAAACCAAAACGTTTTTTTTATTTGAGCACTTAAAACAAAATTATTATAACCAATACATGAATTTTTTCCCAAATAATCCCGTTTTACTTTTTTATTTACGAAAATGACTTACTGTTCAAACTATTTCCCAAAGTGTCCTCTTTTTTGAAACTCGCTACACCGTGTAGCGAGTTTGACTAGGGTTGGTCAAAACTCGCTACACCGTGTAGCGAGTTTAGGGTGATTAATTACGGCCGTTGGGAAAATTAATTAGGTCATTTAATTAAACTAAACTCGCTACACCGTGTAGCGAGTTTTGACCAGAAGTCAAACTCGCTACACCGTGTAGCGAGTTCAATTTAAACCCTTACACTTCTCAGTTCACGCATTCAAAGAAAGAAAACAAAAAAAACTTAAACCTTCTCCATTCATACCTCCATAGCCGACTGAGAATTTTGCCAAGAAGAAGAAGAACAGTTCGAGCCTTGATCGAGCCAAGCCAAGGATTTTGCCAAGAAATTCAACCTTTTTCTTAATTGTAAGTTTAAATTTGTATATTAAGTTGAATTTTAGTTTTGATTTTATTATTCATTTACTTATAATTTATGATTTTTTTTTTAATTCCGAATTTCTATATTGCCGAGAAGAAGAACATTGCAATTTAGGATTTTTTTGGTTGATTTGTTGTTGAAATATTGTTATTCCCATATTTATGTGACTAATTTTTATTTAATTCCGAATTTTTTTATTATTTTGGTTGATTTGTTGTTGAAATATTTTTATTCCGAATTTATGATTTTTAATTCCGAATTTTTGACTAATTTTTATTTAATTCTGAATTTTTATTTAGTTTTTTTGGTTGATTTGTTGTTGAAATATTATTATTCCGAATTTATGTGACAAATTTCTATATGCCAAGAATTATTTTTTATTTTTTTTATGATTTTTTTTGGTTGATTTGTTGTTGAAATAGTGTTATTCTATTCCCATTTATGTGACTAATTTTTTGATTTTTTATGACATTGCAATTTAGGATTTTATTTTTGGTTGAACTATTGTTAAATATATAGATGTAAATATTATTTCGATGAATTAATTGTGCCCTATACATAGTTTAATTGTTGAGAATAATTAATTGATTCATTCGATTTTAATTTATTTAATATAAAGATGAGAAAAATTATTATTTCAAATATTTTAATAATAAAACTAAAAATCTTGTGCGGAAAACTAATCGAGGATAGATTAGACCGATTGTTATTCCCATTTATATGAACTGTCTATTTATTTTTTATCAAAAAAAAATAATAGCAAATTTAAAGTAAATTGGGTCATTCATTTTAGAAAATTTTAGAAGGGAGTATATAGCAAATTTGCTCATAATAGAAATAAATAGCAAATTTGAAAAGATTTTTGAATATTTTTTTGGGACGGAGGGAGTACAAAGTTTAACTTGTGTGAGATTATAGGAAATTTGATTACCGAGATAGGAACGTGAGCTTGTCCGAACAAGGTCCAAGTGGATTGTGCCCTAATGACTCTTATAAGTTATAGGTAATCAGAACGGAATCCTTAATTCGTGAAAGTGGTACATAATGTGAGGCATGACGTCGAAGGAATTAATTAGGCGTCATATATACCATATTGTAAACCCTAAACCCTAATATCTCGTCACGAAACCCTAAATCCTTAAAATATGATTTAGTGATAGAAAAATAGAATAGGAATTAATATACATATAACAACATCCTAAATCTCATATACTTATATTCCAAACCCTAAACCCTTAAAATATGATTTATTGTTCAAACATTTTATAAAAAAAAAAAAAAACTTCATCCTATTTTTCAAAACCGCATGAGGATTACTCTTGAAGTATTACTTAGTATATAGGCTGGAAATCAAGAACTTCCCCACAGGCACTTCTTGGAAGTGTGGGATAACTTTGGATTACAATGCCACGTACTAGTAATTACAATTTTTGTATTCTTTTATTTATTTTCTTGCCTTATAGAACAATAACCAACCTTGATATTGAAATAAATAGATGGAAGCGTTCATTGATCCCGGGCCTATCGATACATCTGTCCTGACCCGCCATGCAGACCATAGGGCTAGGTATATTTGGTCCGGGTGGCCGGTTTCTAGTCCCCTCGTTTTTCGTCATGGTGCCACCTTGCCGACTGTATTAGCTCCTGTCATATTATTGAGACTGGCAGAGTGTGGATTTAGTGGAGTGCACTACATAGGCCGGATACAGTACGATTTTGCATTGCTGGAGGCCTTGATCGAGAGATGGCGTCCGGAGACCCATACGTTCCATCTCCCGGTTGGTGAGATGACTATCACCCTACAGGATATCGGCATGATTTGCGGGTTGCCGATTGATGGGGATCTTTGTTGCGATGATGGGTTTCCGGTACATATAGATGGCGCGGCTGAGTGCCATGAGTATTTAGGGTTTGTCCACTGGTGACGGAGATATAGATGGGAGCGATGCGAAGCTCCGGTGGATTACCGTGCGTTTCCCACACTTTGGTGACCTGGATGATGATGCCGATCCGCAGATTGTGGATCGATACGTACGGGCTTATATCTTGCTTGCCTTGGGTTCTACGATCATGCCTGATCGTACGAACAACTAGGTTAAGCTATGTTATCTCCCGCCGCTTATGGATGTTTCTAGGGTGAGGGAGTACGGTTGGGGAGTGCGGCGCTTGCTTTCTGTACCGAGAGTTATGTAGTGCGGCGGACCCTCACACGAGACAGTGCGGAGGATTTCTCAACGTTCTACAGTATTTTATTTCATTTTAATGTTCATTATGTTTTTAAGTTTTATTTCAAATTTGTGGCATTATTACTTAGTTTTTGATATACATTTATTTCATATAGATCCGGGCTTGGGAGAGGTTGACATGTGTGAGGCCGCAGATCCGTTATCGCCTCAGAGACCAGGACTACGTCATCATGCCCCTCGGATGCATGTATGCATATATCATACTTTATTTTCTCGTCGTTAATGTTTTTATTTTTTTTGAACATAATCTTATAATTATTTTGTTTATGAAATTTCGGGTGGACGCAGTTTCGCTTGATCCGAGAGAGGTTATCGCACATAGCCTGCGAGGCTATCGGGATCGGTGGCTCACGAACGAGGGTCACGTGGTGTGGCAGCCTTATGAAGGGAGACCCGCTCCGGTCTACTGCACTGAGGGTGAGGAGATATGGTTGGCGAAGGTCCCTCTCATATGCTTTGAGAGGGTTGAGTGGCATCAGCCTGATCGCGTGATGAGGCAGTTTGGCCTGAGACAGTTTATCCCAGCACCGTTCGACACTGGCCTGGAGTTGCACCGTTCGGATCGGCGGGGAAGGCCTACGGTGAGATGGGGTGAGCACCGTCGCCCACTTGTTACACTATGGGGACGGCGCCACGAGAGGTTGGTTTCGGGGTGTTCGACTTCCACGATATGACCTACACCGACCCATATATGGTATGGTATAGGGACATAACGTGTAGGTTTGTGCGAGGCTCACTCACGTAGAGGTGGATGGATACCGCCGTCGCCTCGCCTCTAGAGTTTATGGTAAGTTATTACATTTTTAAAGTTTTTTTTTTCTAATATTTTTTTTTTTTTTAAGAAAACATCAATTATTAACTTATGTCTCTCGTTCTTATATATATTTTTGATATAAAAACAGGTGCACCCTTCGGCGCACACATGTCGCCAATGAGAGGGATGAGCATCCCCACCAAGCCGAAATGCGGGAGATTGTGACACACGGGTTCAGTGGGAGTTAGGGAGCTCCGCGCCTTGATCTGTTGCACCTCCCCGCCGCAGATCGCGTGCGGGGACAACCTCGACAACGTCGGCGACGTCGTGCACAGGGCGTAACCACCACCCTGGATGGATTTACACGATGAGCCCGAGCCGAGCCCGAGCCCGAGCCCGAGCCTCAGCGCAGACCCGCACCGATACATCTTATGACTGGTCATCACAGCCACACACAGCCACGTATGATTTTGAGCGTTGGAGCGGGGTTTCGGGGACTGGGGCCCAGGGTGCGGAGGGTGGGCGGGGTGGCGGTGGGGGTGGGCTGGGGGTGGCGGTGGGGGTGGGTGGGGGGTGGCGGTGGGAGTGCCCGGGCACCCTTCCTAGACCATCCACATCCACTATGGGCTTCGGCGCTTATACGAGTGGAAGTGGGTTGAGGACTCCTTCATCACATGGAGCGTTCCATGGTTTCGTCGATCCGGCTCATATGACCCCGAACAAGAGCTTCGGGAACAAATGCTTAGAAGAGGGTCTCGGCTCGGAATCCGCGTAATCCCTACACCCCGTCTTTCTATGATAATAGGTAGAGAGTTCACTTTTGTTTTTTATTATTATGTAATGAAACTTTGTTGTATTGGTTTAGTTTTTATTTGAACTTGTACTATTACTTTACTTTTTATTTGAATGTTTTTTATTTGTATTGAAATTTTGTAACTTTTTCTTAGTAGTTTAGCTTTATATTTGATTTGAATGTAATTTTCCAATTCTTAAAAATGATTTTAGTTATTTTAATGAATATTTAAAAAATTATAATTGATGATATTTATTAGATTAGGGAGTAATAAAAGAAAAGTTTATTTTCCATTTAAGTGTTAAGGTTCAATTTATGTTTAGCATAAATTCCAAAAAAAAATGTTCAAATGTGCTACTGTGTAATTATTGCGGGACGAATCAAAAAATTGTACTCCCTCCAATTCTTAAAAATGATTTTAGTTATTTTAATGAAACTATGTAATGATTTATGAATAACAATTTTTAGAATTTCAATAAGATGATTAAATTTGCATTAATGTTTGGGTCAAAGTTAACCGCTCGTTGACCAAAAGTGCCCTTTCTGGACGGGACGGAGGGAGTATTTATTGGGCCAAAATTGGAGTGGCCGCCCTTGTTCTTCGGCCAGCTTTGGTGGGCGCCCAAGTTCTTTGAAATCGCTACACCGTGAAGCGATTTTCACTAAACTCGCTACACGGTGTAGCGAGTATAGTGAAAATCGCTTCACGGTGTAGCGATTATAAATGTACATTCCATTGTATTCCAGCCTAAGTTTCTAAGTTTCTGTAAAAGGAGCGTCCGCTCCCACTGTGGCGAAGCGTCCGCTCCCAAGCTGCCTGTAATGTAATATGTACCTTTTTTTTTGTAATTATGCCAAACAAAAATTAAAACTTAAAACTTAATTAAAATAAAACTGAAACTGAAAAATTACATTCAACTCAAATATAAATTACATTGGACATATAATAAAACTGAAACTGAATCCAATTCAAGCCAAACATAAATTACATTAAAAACATTCTTCTACTCCCTAAGTATCAGAACAGCACCTTCACCAATGTCACTTCCGCCCTCAGTTTGCTTAAACACTTTGTCACCTAAGTAAGCTTCAATAGTGTCAGTAGGATCCTTCAAAATCACGTGAAAAGAGCCATTCTCAGTTGGTGTGCACTTCTTGACAACAACCACAACCTAATAGAACAAAAATATTATGACCAATTAATTGTAAATTTCAACCTTAACTATAATTAATGTAAAATATTATACCTGTTCCACCCTTTCATGTTGTTTGCATTTCTCCTTGATCATTTTCAACGGATAAAATGTACCCTCTCCAGTGAGATAATCCATTGCAGAAAGCCAAGCTTTGCCCTGGAATTCATCATCGTCCTCCGGCTCTTCAATCTTTCTACGTATTGCCTCTTGGGTCGACTGAGCGGGGGGTCCCTGAGAGACATGAGCTTTTCCGGTGTGATGCCGACGCATGGCTAACTGTGCTTCACCAGCGGGACCAGGTATGATATGACGCGGTGGAGATCTCTCTCGTTCAGTTTGAGGCGGTGGAGGCGGTGGAGATTGAAACTCTCGTTCAATTTGAGAGAGATTAGATAGGCGATTGGAGGTTTGACCAGGGTTGTCTTGGAAGAGGTTTTCGTCCACGATACCAACGGGGTTTTGATGGATCCATTATGAGAGAGATAGATTGAAGAAAGAAAGAAAGAAAAGGGAGAACTAGGCTGAGAAAGGAAGAAGAGAATGGTAAGTTTTGTTGGGACGGACGGAGGGGGTTATGTAGGGGTTTGGAATAAATAGAACTCGCTACACGGTGTAGCGAGTTTGACTTCTGGTCAAAACTCGCTACACGGTGTAGCGAGTTTAGTTTAATTAAATGACCTAATTAATTTTCCCAACGGCCGTAATTAATCACCCTAAACTCGCTACACGGTGTAGCGAGTTTTGACCAACCCTAGTCAAACTCGCTACACGGTGTAGCGAGTTTCAAAAAAGAGGACATTTTGGGAAATAGTTTGAACAGTAAGTCATTTTCGTAAATAAAAAAGTAAAACGGGATTATTTGGGAAAAAATTCCCAATACATAGTACTCCCTCTGTTTTCAAATGAAATGAATATCAAAATTTCATTTTAATAGACACTTTGTCTCCGTCCTTAAATGAATGTCTTAATTTCATTTTAAGGAATACTTTGAAAACAGAAATTTTTTATAATTTTAATGACAGATTTATAAATATTCTTATTTTTCACTTTCCAAATATTTAGTTTTGTTTAGTAAAAAAAAAAAATTGGTAAAAAAAATATTTAGCAACAAAGTTATTTTAAAAGATAAAATTTATTTTGAGACAAATTTTTTATTTTTTTAATTGATATTCATCAAGGGAAATAGGGAGTAATATTCTTACAACAGTGACGTAATTTCAGCCATAAGTGCACTCATGATAAGTGGTAATAAGTTAAATCCCTTCTTCTATTGGTTGAGGACTTATTTAGGAGCATCTCTTTAGAGCTTCAAGTGGATCAACCTTTGCCCCAAAACAAAAGTAGGACTTTGAAAAATGTTGGGATCAAGATTAATTCCAAAAGTGTACTACTCCTTTACTCCCAAAATAAATACTTTACTTTTCATTTTAATAGTAAGAAAAGTTAGTTGTACAATTTTATGATTGTACAAGTAATATACAAATTAGTAAAACACATTCCTAAAAACGTTTGTTTGTTGACATGTCTACTTTTATACTATATTTATTCTGAGATGGGGGAATAATTCATTTCCCCTTTTTGAAACCAAACAAATTGAGGATCATCCCTCCCTTTACTTGACCCACCAAACATAAAATGATGCTTTCTTAAACCCAAACAAAGGCAATGACAGAATTAATTGTGTTTGTTTGGGTTGGACAAACAAAGGGTCTAATCCAAGAGAAAGACAGGAATATATGACCCTTCATGACAGTATAAGAAACAAGATGAGCTATGCCCAAAACAACACATCTCAATCTCAATTTTATAACCCATTCGACTATGGAAAAATTCCCCTTTACCCACACATTTCAGATCTTATCCCATCAAAACCCAACCCAAATAAAAAAAGACAATCTCCTTTTTTATTCCAAATCAATATCCCTTAAAACCCCATATGCTATGAGCCTGCCCTAATTATTAACGGAAGGGAGTATTCCGTTTAATGTTTCCGTCTGAAAATTCATATATATCAATTCAACAATTAATCGATTAAACGGCCGGCGCCATTGAAGAAGAATGGAAGGCGGTGGTAGTAGTAACAGTTAAATAGCACCATGGAGATTGAATATCAGCGAATTCCGGTTGCCGGCGGACTCCTGTTCCTCCGGTCGATCCTTCTCTTTCCGACGTCTCCTCCGCTCTCCAAGTATTCATTCTTCTGGTCACTGTAGAATGCATGGTTTCGTTTAATTAATTAATTCTCTTGCAATGTTCTTGATTCTTACTCTCTCCCGATTTCTTATTTTTCGATTTGATTCTACAATTGAATCCTTCCCTAAATCCAAGAAGAAAAGGTATTAGATCTGGTGAATATTTTAATTAAATTGAGAATTTTATTATTAATGCTTTTATTATTAATGCTTTTAATTTTCTTTTCTATGTAGTATCATAATTAAATGGAGTTTGTGGTATAAGACCTTTGTATATGATGTTGTTAAGTCCTATACCACTTGATATAGGACCAATCAAAGGTCTTATAGCTTTGTATATTATGTTGCCAGGTCCTATATTATTTGCTAAAGGACCATTCAAAGGTCTTTATAGCTGTGTTTATGATGTTCCTAGGTCCTTTACCACTTGCTATATGACCAGTGCATCTGATAGCTTACGTTCTGCGATGATTTGTTATTTAACAAAAAGTGAGTATAGTGCTACTGTATGAACTATATGTCATTTCGATGCGTCATTGATGGTTGGATCTCTAATACCCTGGTTCAGTCCATGTCTTGTGTTAATGCGGAAAAGGATGTCATATAGTTCCTAATTTTACTTTTCCCAGGTATGTCTTGAAAGTGACAATCGGTCGTGGTTATCTTTGGAAGCATCGTGGAGTACCAAGATTTTGTGGTATGTCCCGAGAGTACGGATCTTGCTTGTCTTATTATATCTTTGTTTGTTGGCGTGTGATAGTCCACAGGAGAGTTAGAGTGGCTGTAAGATTACGACCCCGTAATGCCGATAGAATGTGTTTGTGCTTTTGACGGTATACTTGGAGGCGGTTGATCGTTGGAAATTTTAATATCTTGGTATAATCTTTTCGTGGTTTTGATAGCATACTCGAAGCCGATTTGATTGCGATTTTCAAGTTTCTTGGTGTGTGTGTGTGTACGTGTGCATATTTATATATATATATATATATACATACATATAGCCGAGAATTATATGGAAAGCACTAGTATAAGGGATATGAAATACATGTCTGGACATGATGTCTTATTTCCACTGCGGGTTTCCCATGTCTTCACTTGACCGGCCCATTCATTCGATAAAAAGGAAAAGATAAATTAAGGCAAACAGTTGTGATAATTATAGTTAAATACTTGAAATAGTTAAAGGTGAGTCTCGGTTAAATACGTAATGTTTGTCTGAATTGCTTCTATCGGACCTTGAGCATCGTAATCATAATACCTCTCTTACTGCAGTCTCGATAATCTTGTTATCCCATACTTGCATATTTTCACTTGAATAAATCACCGTTTTTGTTTGTTTGTTTGAAAATAACTTGTCTGCGAGGAAACTAAAGACGCTTACATGATGGAGAGCTTGTTTTCCTTGTGTACCAATGGACATCAATTGTATTTGCACCTCTGTCCGAAGTAAATCCTACATGGAGCTAATTTGCTTTAACAAATTGGATTACTTGGTTAAATTAAGGTAATGACATCTTATCCATACAATTATAGATACATAAATCTATCTCTATGATGTTGTTCCTTGCGTACCTGATGAACGTCTCCCATAAAATGAGAAAGGAAGAGTAGTGCTTCAGTAAGATTATCTGCTTGTCATAAAGCATCAAATGTAGGTTAGACACCAGGTTGGTTGTTCTTAATCTCAGTGTCCGCAACAAGTAATACTATTGATTTGGGCTAACCGCCGCAGGTTGATTTCTTTGCTCCATTGTACGGTTTCATCAAGATTTGGCCAAGTCGACCTCTTTTTGCATTGGGCGGTAGATATTTTTGGAATAACGGCCGATTTCCCGACCCAAATAATCACTACCGCTCGGTTCAAAGAGATGGACTTTGCGAATCTTGGCTTAGTGGAACAGAAAATCTGATTCTTTGCAACAGTTCATATCCATAATACGAGTACTATACATAGTCTATACAAGTATTAGATTCAATATCTATGTGATTAGAATGATGATTAACATTTTGGAACAAAAATAGGATAAATTTTATTACACTGAGTATCTGGTTTGCCATAGTCGAGGAGTTGAGTGGTGTATTTTGTTATTGTTGAACATTTTTAGGTAATTTCTGTATATATATACTACGTTAACTGTCTCTGTTTAGTCTTTTGTTTATGTGTTATTCAATTTGAAATAATTAGGTCTTATATCATAGGGTATAAGATGCTTTATAAGACCTACCGGTAAACTTACACCCTGAATTAATTATTGATTTTTTTTTGCGTAATATTTTCTTTTATCGATATTGTGATGGAGTCGGATGTGATTGTACTGTTGTATAAGAGGAAGATGACATGTCGTCGATTATGAAAACAAGGATACCATGATAAAAGATGATGCAAGGAGCCATTGCGAGAAAAAGGAAAACACTCTCTATGTCATACATTTTAGCTGGGAAATGGTCTTGTATGTTGGTTAGAGGAGAAGTTACAAAGAGAAAGATGACATGTTGTCGATGTGGAAAAGAAGGATACCATAATAATCTAACTAGAACACCGAACATGTCCTATACCAATATTATATGTTGTTACTAGGTTCAATCAATTTAATTTCTATGAATCTATTGTTGGTATTGTTGTATAAGAACATCAAGTGATCTTATAGATATAAGATATGTTGTTGTTTATGATGTTGTAGATGACTTATATCGGGTCTTATACCTTTTACTATAAGACCTCTTATTAGTATTGTTGTTTATGTTGTTTTTGATGGTATAAGACCAGTGTTATTATTCTTACAATTTGTGTACGACTAATAATAGGTCTTATACCATTACTATAAGACCTCTTATTAGTGTTTTAACATTTTATTGTTGGTCCTATACCGATTGCTATAGGATCAAATAAAGGGCTTATATCTTTGTACGTGATGTTGCCGTGTCCTATACCGGTTTCTATAGGACCAATTAAAGGGCTTATAGCTTTGTATATGATATTGACAGGTCCTATACCAATTGTGATAGGACCATTCAAAGGTCTTATTGCTTTGTATATGATGTTGCCAGGTCCTATACCAGTTGCTATAGGACCAATTAAAGGGCTTATAGATTTGTATACGATATTGACAGTTCCTATACCAGTTGCTATAGGACCAACTAAGGGGCTTATAGCTTTGTATATGATGTTGTCAGGTCCTATACCAATTGCTATAGGACCAATTAAGTGGCTTATAGCTTTGTATATGATATTGACAGGTCCTATTCCAATTGCTATGAGACCATTCAAAGGTCTTATTGCTTTGTATATGATGTTGCCAGGTCCTAAACCAGTTGCTATAGGACCAATTAAAGGGCTTATAGCTTTGTAAAATATGGTATAGATTGATTCTGAGCTTTGGTTATCTTGAAGATAATGGTATGAGAATTTTATTATTAATGCTTTTAATTTTCTTTTCTATGTAGTATCATAATTAAATTGAGTTTGTGGTATAAGACCTTTGTATATGATGTTGTTAAGTCCTATACCAGTTGCTATAGGACCATTCAAAGGTCTTATAGCATAGGTATATGATTGTGTGAGTTCCTATACTACTTGATATAGGACCATTCAATGGTCTTATAACTGTGTATATGAAGTTGTCAGGTCCTATACCACTTGCTATAGGACCATTCAAAGGTCTTATAGCTTTATATATTATGTTTTCAGGTCCTATATTATTTGCTATAGGACCATTCAAAGGTCTTTATAGCTGTTTTTTTATGTTGTCAGGTCATATACTGCTTGCTATAGGACCATTCAATGTTTTTATAGTTTTGTATATGATGTTGCCAGGTCCTATACCACTTGATATAGGACCAATCAAAGGTCTTATAGCTTTGTATATTATGTTGCCAGGTCCTATATTATTTGCTAAAGGACCATTCAAAGGTCTTTATAGCTGTGTTTATGATGTTCCTAGGTCCTTTACCACTTGCTATATGACCAATCAAATGTCTCAATTCATATGATATGAGACAACTTATTAATGTTTTAACATTTTGTATATTGATTTTTATTTTTATTCATATTTTATGATGATAAATTAATTTATGAATGATGAGGACAATGTGGACTTGGCAGGTCCTATACCAATTGCTATAGGAACAATTAAAGGGCTTATAACTTTGTATATGATGTTGCCAGGTCCTATACCAATTGCTATAGGACCAATTAAAGGGCTTATAGCTTTGAATGGTCATATAGCAAGTGATATAGGACCTGCAACTTGATTTACAAAGACGGATCGAGATGAGTAACACAGAAAGTATGAAAAGTAAATAAAATTGAGTCGGGACGAACATCAATGGCGACAATCGATTTTATATATTGTTCATCTATATCTATTTACACCACAGAAAGGTTTCTTAGGTCCTTCAGGGCTTGCAGTCACCGGAATTGAATTAAAAAAGTCCGTTCCAACCTCTCTGATCGCCGATTCACCGGGATCTGATGTTGAGACCACTGCAAGTGGCCGTAACTTGATGCGTCCGTCTTCGGGAAGTCAAAACTTTGGGGAAATGAAGGATTTTTTAAAGGATTGACTACTCAACATACCGAAATTCAACAATTATAAACCTTCAGCTTTGGACATGACGGAGAGCCGACTAGGCCTCGGCTGAAACGAGGTACGCCTTTTCTGTTGATGAGACGAAGGTCGAATCAACGCCGCCAGAGCTCTCCTTACCAAATCACCTTCCACCGTACCAATTCTAATATCTAAAATTTCAACTCTGATACCTAAAATTTCAAGATGATTCCGAGTATTGATCGTTCTCAGAAGACGGTCACTTGAAATAAACCTTCAATCAGTTCGATTATGCCTTCAATGGCGTGTTTAGGGTTTGATTTGGTGTTGGAGACTCGTTGGCGCCGCTTGGATAACGAGAGAGTTTTTGAAAAAAAAATCTTTTATTTTGGAATGTGCGGTAACGGCGTTGTTAACAAACCGTTTGTGTCCGTGATGTGTGGGTTTTAGTGGAATTTCAATCTCAAATGGGTTAAAATGGCTTATTTATTTGAACTATGGGTTTTTGGGTCTCTAACTCTTCGACTATTTGGTCTTTGCTTTGCTTTGCTTTTTATTTTAATGTCAATTTATAGAAAGAGACCAAGTCCCCCAATCGATGATCTCATGAAAAGTCCCACAATCGATGATCTCGACAACGGTATGTTTCATCTAAACAGCTGCAGCTCCAACTCCCGTCCCTGTAGAAATAAAATTATAAACACTGTATTTATAAATTATGTCAAAATTGACAAATCTGGCATTATTCTTTCTTATCATCTCCCGGAGAGAAAAAAAAAATACAGTTTACGTTGCAGTTCAGCATAATATAAATGTCTGTTTTCTTTGCCTAGGGGTTTCACGAATTATATCAGAGACACCACCAACTCATTACACAGTCAAATTTCAGCAGTTTTCACTAATGTCAGAAAATAATATAGAGAGATATGAGTCTAGCGAATTTGAAGCTGGAGGCTACAAATGGTATGATGCATACAATTTCCGCTTTTCACCCACAACATGAATTTGAAGTAACAAGATCGCATATGCAATGTTGTTGTAGGAAGTTGATAGTGCATCCAAATGGCAACAAGAACAAAGGCGTTGTGGAATACTTATCGGCTTACCTTGTTATGGTACAAGTTAGTGACCTTCCTCCAGGTTGGGAAGTGTTTGCCAATTTCCGGATATTTTTACTTGACCAGAACAAGGACAATTACTTGAAACTTGAAGGTATACCTTTCTCGAGTTAATAAGTTCTGCTTTTTTTTTTCAGGAAAAGTGGATTTCTAAACCAACATCTGCAGGAAAAGTGGATATCGAGAATCTATATAATGCTCTGTCCCAAAATGAATGACCAAAGTTTGTCAAATTTGCTCAAATTTTGAGAAATTTTGGTCATTCAATTTTTACCGGAGGGAGTAATATTCTAAAATATAAGAAATAAACTTCCTTTTTGTTTATATTAAAAATCTAAAACTACATCCATACTTCTTGCGGGTGTATGACCATATTTGACCTGTTTCAAGGTCAAATCGAATGCTTAAAGATTGTTAGGTATCATGTCAATTTTGATGCCAACTGGCAAATAGCTTACATTACATGTTAAGTACACCACTCACATGCTAAATTTTGTGTAATCTCTCCCAGATGCTGCCGGAAAGGAAAGACGTTTTCATAGAATGAAGCTTGAATGGGGGTTTGACCAATTTGTATCTCTTAAAGCATTTAATGATGCCTCATCTGGATATCTCGTTGATGACACCTGTATATTTGGAGCAGAGGTTTTTGTCTGCAAAGAAAGAAGCAAAGGGAAAGCTGAGTGCTTGTCAATGATGAAGGATCGCATTACTTACAAGCACACTTGGAAAATTGACAACTACTGGAAGATCACTGCAATTTGCCAAGACTCATCAATATTTAATGCCGGAAATCACAAATGGTATATGCAATTATTTATCTATCTATCTATCTCATATGCAGTGCCCGAACGGAATGCTTTTAGTACTCTTGACTATATGCCTAATCTCTAAGTTTGACACCAACTATTTTGCTTCACAGGAAGATGCAGCTATATCCCAATGGAAAAGGTAATGGTATGGGCAGTCATCTTTCTCTCTATGTTGGTTTGGCAGAGCCATCAACCTTACCTCCTGCTACTAAGATATATGCAGAGTTCACTCTGCGTATACTGGACCAAATGAATGCCAGGCATCTGTCTGCTAAAGGTGAATATAAACAGCCACTTTCGCATTACATTACAACCACACTTATCTTTCCCGACTGTTTTGGCCGTCCCATCTGAAAACTATCATTTGGCTAATTGCTAGAGTAAGTTTCTAACATAATATTCTATGATTCACTTATTGCAGCCAATCACTGGTTCACTGCTTTAGATCACGAATGTGGCTGGTCAAGATATATTCCTCTCAGTTACTTGTATCAAGCAAACACGGGAGTCGTCTACAAGGACAGCTGCTGCGTGGAAGCAGAAATCATCATCCTTGGGGTGGCTAACGCCCTGGGATAGGTGTACTTGTGTATACTACAAAAGAAAATGCAAAGAAACAAGTCCATAACTCAATTAAGATGACTACTCGACTACATCTTCCACAAGTCAGGTCTCCAGTGCAGTCTACAGAAAACTAATGGAGTTGTGTATGCTATGTAGTTACATTCTACACGCATTATGAGTAACTTAGGTGTTCAAGTATGTAAACTAAACTACCCAAGATGTCTGATGCATCAGATTTATGGTAACAGGTCTTGCTTATTTGACTATTTGAATAGCTTATCTTCATGTCAACATGTCATTCAGAACCTAATCTCCTTGATAATAATAAATAAATAAATAAAATTGAAAACAAGGATTAGCAGTCAAAAATCTTGTTACATGTGCTAGTGGATACAATGTGAAATATGTATAACAGCTCAACAGAACAAGTCATAAATTTAGAAGATTAGGAAACTTGGTATAGGTCATGGGATAGTACTGAGGCATCATACCTTAAGATACAACTCTTGAAAATTTCACCCCTTTAAGGTTTTGGGCTTTGTGTACCCAAGAGTGATCAGCTTCTCTACTAGCTTCTTTTGAGCAGCAACCTTAAGCCCCCAATTAAGAAGCAGGTTAGGTAAAAAAAACATGTACCAATCATGAAAAAAAGTGTGAGAGAGAGCGAGAGAAAACCAACCTCAAGCATTGGGTTATCCTTTGGAATGTTACACGCCAAAGTTACATTAAGACCAGTCCTTATTACTGTAGGAAAAGATCCCAAGTTAACCAATGAACAAGAAGAAAATATTCCAATTGACGCACTACTAATTCAGGAATAAATGTTTCAGAAACTATTCCCCTTTTAAGAAATAATATAGACAGCCACAAACTGAAGTCACAAAACAATTGCAAATTGAAAACCATCGAAGTAAATGATAATTCAAAAAAAAAAAAAAAAATCCATGCAAAAGAAAAAGGAAATTATTGATAAATTGTCATCATACATTTTTCCAGAAAATGTTATACAATGAAGTAAACAGGATCTGAATATATTAATAATTTAATATATTAGCGTAGCATACCTATTCGATGAGCAATAGAATATCCCGTCTTATCGGAAGCTCCTCCAAGCAGAGAAGTGACACTGACTGTGTTGTTCTGCACAATCATCAATACAAAGTAAGGTGAAGATGGTCCTGGTGAAGGTGTGGCTGTAACTGGCTAATGATAACTATAATGAACAGACTAGGATCCAGAATATAGGGGAAGGTTTCATACTTCCTATTCTGAAAATCTTGTTATATGTTCTTTCATGGAGACCGAGGAACTTACACTAATCAGCAAATGAAAAGGTAACAAAATAAAAACAATATACAAAACAGGAAACTTAAAGTGAAAACTTAACCCCAAAAGGTTAATCATCGGAATAAAAATCTTGAGAAAGTTACTGGTCTAGTAGGCGCAGCAGCATATAAACTTCCAAATTTGGCAGAGTTGCAGCCAATCCATGCATATATCTGAAATAAACACGGTTAATGAGTAGTAGACCTCTAGGAGAAGCATTCAACATTAATTGAGAATCAAGCTTTCAAAGAGAAAAACAGCTAGGATAAAAATAGAAGTTGCAGAAAAAGTAGTTCTTGATTTCCACAATGAATTAGCCTTCGTTCTCTACCTTTTATAGCATCAAAGTACGTCCTATTGCGTCCAGTATACAGACGAGAGCATGAACCCTCTCTTAACCCTTAATCAATAAGAAAGAAGACACAAGGAATAAGTCACACTGACACCCGCAGGTGCTCATGGTGAATGCCATTGAAGACAGGTGCGGAAATCACCTATGGACTGAGCAAGCATCACCTGATATAACAATGTTTTACCGCTATCCCAACACGAGCATAACTTTTAAGTCTATTCTTTTTTCCAAACAGGAGCACAACTATATTCCTTCAAATCGGTTTTCACACCTAATACTTGTTATCTATCTATGAAGAAATGCAACTACGTGATTTCAAATGATCATTGAAAAAATGCCACTTTCAACATTCTTACACGTTTGAGAAGTGATGCTAGGGGTCCAACTTTCCATCCTAATCCACGTGGCTTGATAGAGGAAAACTCCACTTGTAATAAAAACCTAGCAAGCACTTTAGTTACCGTGGTAGTAACGCACGCAAGCGAGGGTCGATCCTATAGAGACATTTGTACCAACAATTCGAATTTCAGCAGCAGCAAAATAAGTAAAAAAGACTTGGTTTTGGTTTTGACTTATTAACTAAGAAAGCAATTAAACTAACTAAAGCAAGCAATTAAAAGAAACAAGAACGAAGGTACCGGATTTCAAGCAGTCGAAGAAAAACCTACGGAATGGGTTCATATGTATATCATCAATATGGAAAGCTAATAATATTGTCAATTAATGTTGGGGGTTCATTCACTTAAGTAAAATTGAGCATTCACACGTTCACAATTTATTGCTCTCTAGATGTTATACTTTCTGCTGCAAAGTCCGTGTAACATCCAAAGAACCCGTTAAAATCCTAGGAATAAAAGAACATACAATTTGAGAAACAAACAAATGACTCCACAAAATTATATTTATCGAAAAGTTAGGCTTCATATAGATCACGCAATCGCATGTCAATCACTATATCCGGATTTAGTTAAAAAGTCAATCACATCTACACGTGTGATTGTAGCTAGAAAACTTTGATTAAGAACACTTTTTTAAAAACCCAACAAAACGTTTGACAATAAAATTAACTAGACATAAATAATCAATACATGTTACCTCAAATCCGTAGAATAAGAAAATTAGCCGATCATATTCATGATGAATATTAACGAATCTTCAATAAATTGCATAAAATCTTCAATTGAATTTTTGAATAAAACTTGAAATCCTTGTTTACAACTAAAGAAAAAGAATACTCCCTCCGTCCCATTACAAAAGGCACAAAAGCCCCATTTTGGTATCCCATTACAAAAGGCACAATACTAAAAAAGAAAGTTTTTAGTACTTGTTTATTCATGAGACCCACTTGTCATACTCGCATCATTTATCCACTTACTATTCCCTACCCCACTTTCTCTCTCCTACTTCACTTTTCACACTCACAACACTTACTCCACTATCCACTTTTCTTATTTTTTATGCAAATCCCATTTTATGCCTTTTGCAATGGGACATAGGGAGTAAAGCATAAAAAATTACATGTCTATAGGTTTTTTATTTATATTAGGGCTAAGGAGGTGTCAAAATTAGGAAAACTATAGGAATCCTTGTTGAAAAAGGAAAATTTGATATGTTGGCCAAAAATTCCCTTCAGGTCCCTGAGATTTTCATAATTCCTTAAAAGTCTTCCAATTTTTGCTAAATACCCAAAAGTCCCTAAGATTAAATCCCAACTGGTCCCTCCATTTTTTGCAAAATACCCATCAAGCCCCTGGGGGTGCGACCGTGAGGTCACCCACGTGATCTGGGAGATTTTTCATCCTTTTGTCTTCTGGTGCGGTTTCGACTTGTACCTTGTCTGCTGAACTTTCGAAGGTCATAACTTCTTCGTACAAACTCCGATTTGGACGTGTCACATATCACTATCGTTAGAATGCTTTTGATGAGTACTATCCAATGGAATTGGTTGCATAATGATCACATCTTTTTATCTTTCTTTCATTGTTGCTCTGGTTCGAATAATTCCTTTTTGAAATCTTTAAGCTCACAACCCATGCACTTCTCCTTTCCTTCCCTATACTCATAAACACTCCAAAACCACATTAAGACACTAATACAACCCAAGGAGGTGCACTAAATTGTTGGGGTATCAACCAAAGTTTCACGTCGGCAATTGAAAGAAGAATTGCCTAATATATAGTAGTGCCCAGTGCCCACCCACTCCATTATTATGAGACTTTTTGGGAGATGACCCAAAAACAAATTCGTACAGACTAGGCACAAAGCGGACAATATTATACTAATGTGGAGTGGTGGGGGTGGCCGTGGTCCCAACAACTGGTATCAAAGCCTGGTTAGTGGATGGGCCAGACGCAGTGGACCACATGTGTAGATATGTGTGATTTCCTCTTGTGTGTGACCTGGCAATATGGAGCACTATGTGTGCCTTGTGTCGAAAGTCTTCTTGATATTGGTGAACAGGCGGCGTGTCCCGCAGATGATGGATAGCGGCGGTACAAGTATATTTCGCTGGATGTGGTCCTTGGTGTGAGGGGAGGATTGTTGGGGTATCAACCCAAGTCCCACATCGATAATTGAAAGAAGAATTTCCTTGTATATAAAGCAAGGTTCTAAAAAGCGCTAGGCGGATGCTAGGCGACGGAGTCGGGCCTAGCGCCTAGGCGGGGACTAGTCGGGATTAGTCGAGATTAGTCGGGGCCTAGGCGGGTTTTAGAACTAGGCGTTGGAGAGGGGCCTAGCGCCTAGGCGGGGCCTAGGCGCCCTTAGGCGGAGCCTTTTAGAACACTGATATAAAGGTGTCCACTCGCTCCATTAGTATAAAGCCTTTTAGGAAATCACCCAAAAATAAATTCGTGCGGGTTGGGCCCAAAACGGACAATATCATACTAATGTGGAGTGGTGGGGGTGGTCGCGGTCCCAACAACTGGTATCAGAGCCGTGGTTAGTGGATAGACCCGACGCGGTGGACCGAGTGTGTGGATATGTGAGATTTCCTATGGTGTGACCTCGCGAATAAAGGATTGTGTGCGTCTTGTGTCGAAAGTGTTCCTGATATTGGTGATCAAGGGGCGTGTCCCGCAGATAGAGATAGCGGAGGTACAAGTAAACTTGGAGTTGGTCCTTGGTTTGAGGGGAGGAATGTTGGGATATCAACCCAAGTCCCACCTAGACATTTGTAAGAAGAATTGCTTAATATATAGTAGTGTCAACCACTCCATTAGTATGAGATTGGTAGACATTATATCTATTCTGTATGGGCACTGGGTCAAAAACTAAATCCATGCTGTTCCATGAATGTTGAGATGGCAAGTTGTGATAAAATGTTGGAATCCCTAAAATTTGCAACCATTCTATGGTTAAACACAACATCAATCAGATGGACAAGCTGTTGCAGGCTGGTGGGGAGGGGCTCATTGTGCAACTGCATGTCGTTAAATCTCAGAAACTTAAGGATAATATTATTGGTCTAAGGCACCTTCGTTCTAACCATTTCAAGCATTTTGTATCTACCATTCGACACTAAAGCATGCTTATCTTAAATCTCATCTCCCCTAGTTCAACCACACATGACACAACCATCCCAACATAACTACGAAAAATGGACAGCATTCAATAGCTGGTTCAGTAATGCAGCTTTATTTGCAAAACAACAGAAACACATAAAGCATCAAAGTGCTGATCTGCTACAAATTTGAACGTGATTATCATTATCGACGTGGTAACAAAATAAATATAGCTATAACTCAATCTAACAGTTAGCAGAAGATAAAATCGAAGTTTTGAGCATGAATTACGACTGCAGTAAATTACCTGCTTGGGGAAACGAATGATCTGAAAATGGAGGGTTACGTCGTTGACCATCTCGGAGAAGCACGTTATCTGCACACCGCCGTCGTCCCCGACTTCAGTTGCGGTGGCACTAGAACTGCTGTGCTCGTAGTCACTCTTAGGGTTTACAGCAGTGAACTGTTGGCGGCCTCCGATATCCAAATGATTCAGTTCACCGGTGATCTGAACAACAGCGTCACCGTTGCTTGTTGTGACGGCAATCAATGAACCTTCCGGCGCCATTTCTGGATTTGGAACTTAAAGGATTTTACAATTTGCGATGAGGTCGACGACCCTTGTGACAATAAAAAGTGGTATTATTCCCCAGACAAAACAAAACAAATTATAAAGAGGATAGACTATTTTCGTTATTCTAGCGAAATCCGGTCCCGCTCCGGTTAGTATAATAAAATAGGCAAGGCAAAGGCATTATATTACGGAGGACGAATTAGTAATATAATATCATAATATTATATTTAAGTATATATTGTTATATATTTTTTTCGTTTCATGTGAATGGGCACTAGCTTTTTGAGTGTGGGAATTAAGGAAAAGTAGGAAAGAGAAATAGGTGGAGAAGGTATTTGTGAGTATGAAGAATTAAATAGGAGAGAGAATGAGTGGGAGGAATAGTTAGGAGAGAGAATGTTGTGAGTATAAAAGTGAAGTAGGAGAGAGAATGAGTGGGTGGAATAGTGAATATTTGTTTCCATTTTGGGCAGTGTTCATTCACGTGAAACGTCCCAAAAAGAAAATAAGAGTCCATTCACGTGAGACGGAGGGAGTATTAGATTAGAAAATATAATCTTTGTATTAGATTGGAAAATACAATCTCTGTATTAGATTAGAAACCTTCTACTTCTAGGAAATTACCTCATTCATTGTAATTCTATAAATATGTATCTCTAGCATCATAATCAATTGAGTCAATTCAATACAATTTCTATCTTTCATGTTTTGATTCCTCTTTATTCTAATAGTAGGTAGTGAAATTAGAATCTCGTGCATGTTATTTTGAGATGATATAAACCTATAATGTTGAAGGAGGTTGATGAACTCGATTTTTTATAGTTCGATCTGGTTCAAATATCAAATATGACGTGACATATCAAAAATCGCGATCATAAATACCGTCAACAAGATAACCGCGCCAGCAATGATCGTGATGTCCAAATCCTCCGCCTTTGCGGACGAGCTACTTATCACCTTGTGAAAAAATCCTGCTTTGGCATACCCTTAAATCAGGCAGCAAAATGTCTTGGTGTCCGATCAGCTCTCATACCCTCGGCTCGCATTTGGTCAAACGTATACTCCATGTTCTTAGAATCACCCGCGTCCGCAAATGCCTCAATCACATTGTTATAGGTTGATGTAGTCCATGGGAATGAAAGCTTTCTCATGTATTCCATAACCAATGACATTTTATCATACATCCTTTTCTTTCCGTATGCACCAATAAGAATATTGAAAGTGCGTGTTTCTGGGTTGATTCCAAAGTTTCTAAGCTTTTCATACCATTTCTCCTTCATTTCAATCTGACCCTCATTGCCAAACAAGCTCAATATCGTGTTCATCGTCCACACATCTGGTTTACTTGTGCTCTCAAGCATCCCAATTAGCACTTTCTCCATCTGGTCAAACTTCCCTGCCCTTCCAGACTTTATTTTGGGTTATTGACGTTTCTTCATAGAGGGAGTCAACAAGTTGGAATCGAGAAGCATCAACACAGGCCTTAATGAGAATACTATATGTATAGACATTAGGCTGGCAGAGAGGAAGCTTCTTCATTTGCTCGAGAATGCATCATCAATAAGATTACTACGACAATAAGCGGGCAAGCAATGCTGTGTAAAGTTGGGCAGTGGGTTCTAATCCCTCTGGAAAATTTGATGTGCAGGATGGGGTTGTCCAGATCTTCCTAGTAGAACAAGGAGCTTCATGTAAATCCCTTCTCTTGGCTGATAAAAGGGCTGTTGCCTGAGCATCTCAAATACCTAAAAAGAATGAATATAAATGAACCACTCTAAAAACCTCATCACATTGCAACACCTAATGAATCCTCCACCCCCCCAAAAGCTGCACATTTATTTTCATCTTCAAAATTCTACTTTAAACTTTTCAAAGCTTTTTTGAATCTTTCAAGGAAGTATGAAAATTATCTCTAGTGTTATACATAGAAATAAATAGCGCTTTGGTGGAATATAGATGAAATTAGAATAACCAAGTAACAATACGTATAAGTTAGTACTTCATTCATTCATGCAAATATACATTTCCAGATACTAATTCAAATCTACATCAACACTCTTAACCATTCTCACAAATTATCTTCTTCTCAATTTTTGATCAAAATAAGAAAGCTTCATGCCGTCCTAGCTCGATCCATATTTGAGGCGCTCCCACCTGAAGGGTTGGAACACGTAAAGAACCTCAGGCGAACTCTTGAAGAGCAAAGCCACACATACACACACAGCAGCTATTGCAACCATCGACAACATTGCCGGCCTGTATATTGCCAGCGACGTTCTGCCACTGCCAAGACCCAACTTTCGCTCACATAGGTTACAGGGTATCTGAGGGATTGCTTTTATTACACTCTTCTCTGTTTCAAAGCTACCAACTTTAGCAGATTTAGAGTTAGGGTTTAGTGTAGGCATGTCCACGGCTACATGTCCTTCTCCGCTTCCTGATTTCTTGCTAATCTTTCTTTGGACTAAATGGATGTAAGTATAATGGCCTCGTAGAGATGCGTAGTCATATGAAGTTAGACCTGCACCATCGCGTGCATTTCTCCATGCTTCAATTCCCACCTGAAAAAAAAGAAATTCGCTATCACTATCTGGATACATTTAAACTTGGACAAAATATTGTGTATGACGGTAATATTGGTGATGCGCATAGTTGTTAAAGGCGAGAAGCGAGAAGCGGGCGAATGGTACCGAAGCGAGGCGAAAAGCGAGGCGAGAAGCGAGCGACAAAAAAGCGAGCAAAAATAACTATTAGGCAATAATAGAATTTTGAAACAACATTATTAGGCAAGGCAAAAATAACTAGCTAGCCAACAATTTTTAATTAAAAAAGATAATAAACAAACACCTATATAAATGAAAATGACTGAAAAAGAAGGAAAATATGACTGAACAAGGAATATAACAATTTTTGTTTGTATATGTATGTTTTTAAAGTAATAAACACACAACTACACAAGTATAATAAATGAAAATGACTGAACAAGGAATATAACAATTTTTGTTTGTATATGTATGTTAATAAAAAAATAATATAAAACAGGTATAGAAAAGAGACAAAAATTGGAAAAAAAAAGTCAAAGATTGTAAAAAAAAAAAGTCAAAATTAGACGAAAGTAAACAGGAAAATAACATTGGGAGTAGAAAAGTGCTTTAAAAAAAAGCGACGCTTTTTTCTTTACGCTTTTTTCAAAGAAGCGTCCGCTTTTCTGAAAAAGGCGAACAACGCCCGCTTCGATGGCAGAGAAGCGACGAACCCGAAAAGCGACAAAAAAAGCGAGGCAGGCGACGCTTTTAACAACTATGGTGATGCGGTATTACCAACCAATCAATATATCACATATCTAAAAATAAAAGGAGTATATCTTAGACAATTATATGATTGTTTGGTGATGTTACCTCAACTAATCACTTTCATATTCCATATTTACCCTTTAACTAGGGCTTCATTTGTTTCACAGAAAGTAGCTTGCAAAAATGTACGAAATGTTTTAAATGGATATCATCACAATCTTTATCTGTCATAATTTTTAGTTTTATACGATTTTAATTTTTTCAATTTTTTTTACCATCTCCCTCTTTTTTCCCTCACCTCTTTCATTGACGAGTTAATATGATGATTCATATTAGCTGGCCCTAAATCATTTGGGACTAAGGCTTTGTTGTTGTTGTTGTTGTTGTTGTTGTTGTTTAAATGTAGATCATTTGATGCAAGTGTACTTCATTTTCTTGTGGCTTTCTATAAAGGTCATTAGAGACAAATGTGCAAGAGTAGATCCATTTTCCGGAAATGATTTGCGGAATAAATACCAAAAGTGCCTTTTCCTTTGGGAAACATACGGATTTAGCACCGAGTTCTAGAATCTTGTCTATTTCCTTAAACTCACGCACCAGAATTTCAGACGAGGTTTTCTGACAAATACTTTTCATGAACGAAATGGACCCTAAACATGTAAAACAAAAGAAATCAAACGGAGAAATGGAAGTAGAAGAGATACCTGTTGGGGGTCATCAGTCAGCGCGTCCAATACACTCTCAGAGCCATCCCTACTAGCTGCCACGTGAAGGGGTGTCAACTTCCCGGGCCCTACTGCATCCGGTCTAAATAAAATAAGTTGCCCCTTCTTCTCTTCTGATCCTGACCAATCTGCATAGGTTTCGGGATAATAATTCAAGAGGAACTCTACCATTGGTCGACAGTTTCTCCGTACGGCTCGATGGAGTAGGCCAATCTCCCCCAATGCATGTTCCATTGAAGGATGCTCTCCTAAGTCAACCGTACCACTGGCGAGAATGCCCAACAGTTTCTTAACTACGGCACACCAGTCATGGTCAATGGAGAACTCCATGATCCATCTGAACCGTTCGAACGAGAACAAAGCCGTGGTGGGGTCCATTTGAGCCAATCTGGATTTCAGTTGTCTTCGATGAAGAAGCCAACCAATCTCGTGTATGAAATCAAAAGCTAAGTTTCTTGGTTCCACTTTCTCAGTGTCATGTATGTTGTCAGCAGTTCCAGTCACCTCTAAAGCACTTTCAAGTGTGCAAATTTCGGAACAAACATCTGGCTCTGCAACTATAAATGGAAAGAAGCTGCTGCTTAGACTATCGTCCTCAATCTACAAATAAACAACACTCATAATTTAGTAATGACACAAATTAAGGCAAAATGAGATCTCTTTCAAATTATAAAATTACATGAAAATGATTCATTGCATAAACAACTCAAGAAAAGTAGGTAACTAAAAAAAACTCCCTCAGGTCCCTCCATTACAAGAGCAGTGCTACATATACAGAATTTGTACAAGTAAATGCTTTAAGGTGTTATTCACCATACAACATATCATTGCATTGAGGGTTATACAGTACAATATCTTAAAGCACTTTATGTACAAATCTGTACATTAATCATTTTCGATTTCAAAAACTGTGTCAACTATCCCATTTTAGGCCATTCCAGATTAAATGATCACTTCGTAACCTTTCCTCTTTGACAGCTACTTCTAACATCATGCCCTTGTTTCATTACTCCTTTAGTTCATAGGTCCTCTCCAATAGGGCAAGATTAGAATCCAATACATTAATATTTATAATGGAGTCAATTCACCTTTTTTTAATATGTGTGCTGGGTCAAACAATACAATTTTTTTTTAAATGGAGTGATTTTAAGCCACTTTTACTTCCGGAGTTGAAGATACTGATGCCTCAAGTGGGACAAGGAACAAGTAAAAATGACCAAAAGTGGAAGAAAAGTATACAAGGATATGAATGAACATCTAGAAGTTCATAACACTCAGTTCTAACATACACTTTTAAAGATCACCATATTAACCGTAGATAAGATTCATTTCAAGGTCAATGCACTTAGCTTCACATTTCACAAGATTTATGAGTACACTGTTTTTAACTTTTTTTAGACTTCAGAATCAAGACTTTCATAATGGAAAACAGATGGGAAGCGTACAAACAGATAGTCAAATTGACCAAAGAAGGCACTCTGAAGTTAACTTGAGTTGAGTATGAATTCAAGCAGCAAACATAGTCTTTATAACTTATAAGGATGTACAGCTGTAAGATGAACAGGACTGAGCCAACTTTGAGTATCTGGAGGCCAGACCTTTATTTTTAACTGTAGCTCAAAAATATACTGCTCTTTCAGAAAATAAAAAAATTGTCCTTAAATAAATGTTTACTTCTAGTAAAGTTACTACACACCTTATAAACTATCATGTCTTAATTAGCTTATGAAATCACATAGTGTGTTCATTAAGGGTAATTATGTATACTACATGGCACTAAAATTGCTTTAAAAAAGTCAACATCCTAAATTTCCTTGACAAACTGAAAGTGAACACTCATTTAACGGAGGAGTATATATCATAAAAACTATACATAAAATGTGGATATTCTGTGATCAGCGTGCTTATCCAAGCAGAGCTGAGCCAGGCTAGTTCATACCTCGAGCCTCAAACTCATGATCAAGCCCGGCATGTAATAATGAAAATTAAGCCAACTAGAGCACGAGACTGAGCACGGCCTCTTGACGGACAACATAAGATCATTACCTCAATAAATCCTCGTCCAGAAACATCAGGTATGGAGCAAGAGAAGCCAAGGGACTGAGCTTCTTCAAGCTTAACTGATGAGCCTGCCCCCTCCATTACATCAGAACATCTTCTCTGGACTAGATACTCCCCTTCTACAGCACAGAGTAACCTACAAAGGGTAGAATTTTTCAAATTGATTACTGATAACTGTATCAATATGATGACTCTAAGTAAATACGCGAAAGAAAGTTTTGGATACCTTGAGGTGGATCGAGAAAGGTTAAAGCCTTTAACTGAGAATTGAGCTCTCTCGGAAAGAGGAACTGCAATTGGTTTGATGCTTATAATCCTGCTCATTGTATTGCTTCCAAGAGGCAAGGGTGTGTTCAGAACAATCTGACCTGTAATATAAAGGAGTCAAGATTAGTTGTCTGCCTATTAAAACATAGTATATCTCGCTCATCAAAAGGAGGGAGGACCAGGACTGTAAACAAACCAAGCTGAGCTGAGCTTTGATTGCTCGAGCTCACATTTTCACCCTAATGAGCTCATCTAAGGAACCCATATTAGAATGACACATTGCTTCACAACAAGGTACAAACGACCTGACTCAAGCTTTACTTGAGTCACACTATTATAAATATATTAGAAAAATGTACAAACCATCACAGACAAACGCAACATGATGCAGCATCCTCGCGTAAACCCATCCCGTTCTCCAGAAAGAATCAGTAGATGCATCCAAAAGCTTTCTCAAACTACTGCTAAAATCAAAGCAAAGCTGCAAAACAGCAGGTTTAAGAAATGTTAGTTCCCTACAAAAGCTAGAGGTGAGCTAAGGCTTTGTTAGAAAAATAAGGCTCAGATTGGTTTATTCCTGCTTAGTAGAATAGTTGAATGAACTGAGCTAGAGTTCTGGCTGGGTTTCAGGCAGCAGAAGCCAGTGTAATAGCACAGAAACTTACATTCTCCCATGACAAATTTTCCATTCGAAGATATACAGTTAATATGATACATCCAGGTCTGATGTAGCTTTCAATGTCTGTTGGACTGTGTGATAACCAGTCAAGGATCTGAAGATTACAACAATTTTACAAATCAAGTTATGAGTAGAAAAGCATATAGAAGGAATCAAACTGTCAACTGAGGATTAACAAAGAAAGAAACCTGGTTGCGGAGTACAAGAGGGAAATCGCTGGGATCTTTTCCAAATAGCTTGATCACAATTCGATCTGTACGACTCTGAGAATTGGTACAAAAGGAAACAACTATTAAGAGAAGCCTACTTTGACGCACCAATTTTTAATTCACATTATTGTACCTGAGCCTCTCCACTGGAGCTAGATGGGGACTGGGTTGCTGTGGAACCCGAGTTCCCACTTGTCTGAGGTGGGCTTGACTTGTGAGAATCTTGGCGTAACCACAAAGGACAGCCACCAGGCCCCGTTCCCAAAGTGGTAGGGGCGTCAAAACACTCCACAGTTTCCATGCAATCTTGAGAATCATCATAAGTACTATTCAAGTCAAAATTATTCAATTTTATCTTTCTAACTGCTGATCCCAAGAAATTTCCCCCATTAGCTGGAATGCTATCTTTTGCCGGGAATGGAATTGTCGATTGTGATGGAGATGGAATTCGTTGAGTTCCACTCTGATTGAAATCTGAAAATGTTCTCTTTTGTATCAATTCATCTCCAGGAGCACTCATTTTCTGCCTAGAACGTGCAGGCTCCTAGAATTCAATGTTGTCACCCATATTAGAAGTTTAGCCAAATAACACTGGTGCAAATTTGACCATTTTGAAATCAAATATACCTTTTCTAGAGTTGCAAAGGATGTCTTGGCATTCTGCAAATCTTGAGATCCAGCCAGTAACCCAGCTAAGTTTCTTTCATTGACTGTACCAGCGAGACTTGATAGGTTCCTCAATAGATGAGAAAGAAGATCCTGATCCTTTGTTTGATCCGGGCTATTAGCTACAGTACACAAAGGAAGTTTTTGGAGTAAAGAAGTATGCCAATAGTGATTGAGATGGATAAGTAACAAACGATTAAAACATAACAACCAAAAACACAAGTAAATAGCATCATTGTTACACCATCACGATGTATTCTCATTTTCCAGAACTTGATATGCAATTTAAATAACCTTCCTGCAAACATGGCTTAACGAACACTTCTTTCTAGAGGTAAGTCTCAACTTCAAACATACTCCCTCCGTCCAGTTACATACTTCACACTTTCTATTTTGGGCGTCCAGTTACATACTTCACACTTTGTCTCCTACATTATTTTAATACTCACAACACCATTATAATTTACTATTCCCTCCACTCATTCTCTCTCCTATTTTACTTTTACACTCACAACATTATATCATTATTTTTTTTCTTAATCCACGCGTGAACAGTAACCGTGAAGTATGTACTTGGACTGAGGGAGTATAACTGTTTGAATTCTACATGATCATAGAAAGTGAAATAGCGTATGGAGCAACTAAAGCCTCTGTTAGCCATGTTTCACTTTGATATACTCCCTCCGTCCCACGTGAATAGACACCAAAAATCTTGGCACAATAACTAAGGAAAATGAATATAATAATGAAAATGTGTGGTAGGAAATGAAGAGAGAGAATGAGTGGAGTTGGTTGAATAAATTGTGTGGTAGGAAATGAAGAGAGAGAATGAGTGGGTGGGGTAGGATGAATATAAAATAATAAATTCTTTTCCATTTTGGGCAGTGTCTATTCACGTGGGACGTCCCAAAAAGGAAATAAGTGTCTATTCACGTGGGACGGAGGGAGTATAAAATTATAAAATCATGTGTGATCCAAAATGTGAAGTCGCCAAGTAGATTCACTAGCAACCAATTCTTCGCTGCTACAAGGTTATCCACAGACAACCATATATTAGAAGGGATAAAAAGTCCATCGATGTCTAATAGTTACAATATATGAGGGGGAGACTTCGTCCAACAATATTGTTGTTCCACTTTGACCTGGGGGTAACAGATTGACTACGGAAAGATCCCCTATACTACGAATGATCATACTGCATAAGTTCGAAGTTCATACATTCCGCAGTCCACACCTTCACCAGTCAACCATTCTATTATACTTCATCAAAGTCGCTCAGTCTCTTCTTACTTTCTACTCCAGAAGAAGCTCTCCACCTCTCCTCTCTACTTCTCCGCTGGAAGCAACTTAGCTTCACCTTTCTTTCCTTTCGAGTTTCGAGCAAGAGTGCTCATTGATTTCTGCATTGGCTGTGTACCACAGGCTGAAAAGGCATAAATAAAGAACATACTAAAAACTGTAAAATTGATACTCAAAACCATGTCCCTCGAAGCGTGCTAATGTCTTCCTTTTCTCAAGTGGTCCCGAGTGAGTGCAAATTTAAGAATATATGAGCTGCAACCTGCAATGCTTATCTACAAGTCAAACATGGGCTTGACATCATTCCGGTATTCGGATATGCACTTTCTAGATCGGATGCTATTAAATCCAGAAACACTATATTTTAACAAATGAATAAGCCATAAACTAGATGAAGAAAGACAATAGTATGATTCCACTGTGATAGATACTTACAGTGAATATTGGAGAGTATCCTCAGCAGACTAATGAGTAAATAGCTACTACCTTGCTCATCACTCAAGGATGAGCCATTAACTGTATTTTCAGGATGTGTTTTCCTTCTTCTTCGATTATGGCCAGCTAAACGCCTCCGACAACTTCTCTTTCCCTCATCGAACTCTTGAAGCGAATGAAACCTGCACGAAACGTACATTTTATAGCATGAAAATTGGATAAACTAAACATTTCTGCTAAAAACTTTTGGGCACAACTTGCAAGGTTTTATTAAAACATAACTTAACGTAGTGAAGAGTAAATATCAAACAAGATCTGACCTGCTGCACTGCTGGCAGAACCTCTGCATCACATTTCCCACCAATGCCTTGGTGGCTTTAGAATGCATATCACAAACCTTATGCCTTCGATGATAATCTTTGGCACTGCTCAAATCAGCTCGACAATCATCTACCTGACAAACCGCACGGTTCGATGTAGTCCCAGCAACCTTGGACTTCTTCCCATTTTTCCCCTCCCATCTCTCTGCCTCTTCTTCAGTTATAGGGTAAACTTGCCCACCTAGCTTCAAATTAAGTGAGCCAGCTTCATCATACAACTCTTCATCTTCAATAACCACAACCCTCCTCCGCTTTTCGACCTCCCTCTTTCCTTTCTCATTCTGTAAATTGACTTCATCTGAGAAAGATGAAGAACTATTAGACAAACCAGTATCAGCCAGAACTTCAGACCCAGCAGGTAACAGCTGCCTACTCCTGTAATCTGACGGTAAAGTGTTCAATGGAGCCGCAGTAAACAGATCACCATCCCATTTCCAATCATTCAAATCCCACTCTAAATTTCTCTTCCCAGTAGCTTTTAAATCCGAAACAACTGGACCATAGAAATGATGAGCCTTCCCTCTCAGTTTAGCCTCCATTCCTCAAATTAAACCCAAACAACAACCTCAGATTCACAATTAATCTGAATAAAACAGCGTCAAAAAGTTGAAGCCTTGAATTTCACGAATCTGGCATAAATTTAGTCAAAAAAACGGCCCTTGCTTAAAACCCAGATCAAATTCACCTTCCTAAGTAGAAATGATCTACCTTTCCTCCAAAATTAGCCAACACTGATCATAATTCAAGAAGCCCAGTAAACTTATATAAAAAAAATTCTCGAAGTATGAAGTTTCAATTTGGCTACATAGAGATATCGAATCAGTCCCCAGAAGAAAGAAACAGAATTGGATAACCAACAATCAATTAGCCAGCCAGGAATTGAAGAAATTCACAAGCTAATCCAAACAATACAGGTCAGAAACGTAGTTACAGAACAACCCGGATTGAAATACCGCGACCCATAAAATTCAGCTGATAATTAACAAGAAACCCTTAAAACTCAATGATGAGTACGACCAACAAACAAAAGTGTTAGAATTATTTATAAATCAATGGATTGATAATAGGTGCATCAAAATAAATAAAAAGGAAATTAAGGATGGAGAGGGAAAGGGAAAGGGAGAGTGGGAGGTGTGCGATGGGGGAGGAGCGAAGATCGCCGGAGATATAGAGAGAGAGAGTGGGGAAGGAGGAATACAGTAGAGAAAGGGGTGGTAGAAATGAAGATGAAGAAATAAAATTGGGTGGAGTAGTGGAGATGTATTATAAGTTAATTTATGGGTTTAATAAAATGACTTTATAGTTCTCAAAAGAGAAGTGACCCAACCATAAAAGTTACAGTAAGTCTTACGGAATGGATTATGGAGTACACTATTTACAGAATTACTTCCTCCGTCTCGTTTCAATTCAAAGACACCACTTTTTCTTTTGGAACGTCTCATTTTAAATTAAAGATTTTAAAGAGCTTATTTCATAAATGAAAATATATGAACAATATTTCAAATATTTATATCATCATAATATTTATATATTTACAAAAAAATCATTTATTATATTTTTATAATGTTAACATATTTACAAAAAAACTACTCCCTTCGTCTCGCTAATATCCGCACACTTTCCTTTTTGGGCGTCCCGCTAATAGCCGCACATTCCCAAAAAGAAAACTTTATATTAATAAAATATTCACTCAACCCCACTCATTCTCTTTCCTACATTATTTTAATACTCACAACACCATTATAATTTATTACACCCTTCACTCATTTTCTCTCTTACTTTACTTTTACACTCACAACATTTTATTAAAATATCATATTCCTTAATTTTCGCGCAAACAGTGTTGGTGCGGATATTAGCGGGACGGAGGGAGTATTCATTAACTTACTATTCATCCCACTCATTCTCTCTCCTATTAAATATTTTTAACTTTTACATTCTCTCTCCTCTAATTTTCTATCAATTTTCAATTCTTTATCATTTTTTAAAAAAAATCTTAAAAATCGTAAAATATTACAATGGGCTCTTTGATGGAATAGATGTTGTAAGTATAAAAAGTGAGATAAAAGAGAGAAAGTGAGATCTGGTACAATAATTGATTTTTTGTTGTTAATATGACGTGTTGGTTCCGTTAATATAAAATTAATAAAACATTTTAATTTTAAAAAGTGTGCAGTTTGTTTTTAGTGAGACACCCTATGAAAAAAAGTGTATACTCACCTTCGTTACACTCGAAAATACACAAAATGGGGCTTGCACGATAATTAATACTCCCTCCGTCCCAATCTAAATGTCTCAACTTTTCTTTTTGGGCGTCCCACTTAAAATGTCTCAATTCAAAAAAGGAAAGTTTTTTTTACTATTCCACTCACTCATTCTCTCTCCTACTTTACTTTTGCACTCACAACATTCTCTCTCCTAACTATTCCACTCATTCTCTCTCCTATTTAATTTTTCATACTCACAACATTTAAATTTTTTCTCTTTCTTACATCACTTTTCTTAATTCCCGCACCGAACCCATTTTGAGACACTTAGATTGGGACGGAGGGAGTAAGAGTATACTTCCTCCGTCCCACCCGAAGCGTCACTTTTTACCCAAAAGGGTGTCCCGTTTAAAGCGTCACCCTTTCCTAAAAAGGAAATATTTTATTAATATTCTATTACTCATCCACTATTCCCTCCACTAATTCTCTCTCCTCTACACTCACAACACTTTTTAAATTCACTATTTCCTCCACTAATTCTCTCTCCTATTTTCAAATTACACTCACAACATTTTTTCTTCTCACACTTTTCCTTAATTTGCGTGTCACCCCTAAAATGGCGACGCTTCTACCGGGACGGAGGGAGTATAGTAGATAAAGTGTTGAGAATGGAAAGTGAGGTTGAAAAGAGAATGTGGGTAAAAAATAGTAAGGGGCGTTTGGTAGGTCAATAAATGATCGGATAAGATTATTAGTTCAATAAAAATATGTTTGGTAGATTAAATGCAATCGTATTAATTATCCAAAGTACAACTCAGATAAGTATCTGAACACCTCTTATCTCTTTCTTATTTATCCTAAAAAAAAGTTGATATTATTAATCCCTGGATTAATAACCTTCTCTCTATTAATACATGCTAATCCTATCAATCTACCAAATGAGCCCTAAGTGTATAGTTATTATAATTATGACAAATGAATTAAATTAATAAAAAAGAGTTAAAAAAAAAATCATCCGATAGTGTGTCTTTTAAATGGGACATCCAAATGAAATTTTATGCATTTTTAATTAGGAAAGAAAGAGTGGAGTAGTTTATAGTGAGACAGGCGAAGTATATACAATTTGAATTTTCTAGTCAGAAGAAAAAAACAATTTGCTAATTCAGATGTTTAAATAACCCAAGATTGTTTCCACAAATTAAAGATTAATAGTTCAAAAAATAAATAATCCATCCATCATTAAAATGTAATTTTTAGTACAACATTTATAGATTCTAGCCTCACTATTTGGGTCGAACTTTTTCAACTTGTATATGGATAGTCGATTTCTAATTTGTTATTGTTGTTAATAATATGCCTTTTTTTTATTTCAAAAAAAAAAAAAAAACTAAAACTAAACAATTAATTTGTCATTGAGCATAAATTAATATATATATATATATCAATTTTATCCAACATTAATAATTAATAATTAGATTGACATAAATAAGCATTATAAATTTTCATTTTGGTTCAGTTTGATATAGAAATCAATTTCGAAATCATAAAATCGCATCAAAATGGAAAATTCAATTTTACTACTATTAATTTTGATACTGCCATTCAAAATGACGGTTGCACAGGAACTGAAATAAATAGGATACTTCGGCTGCTTCCTTCCTCGTATGGTTACCTACACACAAGCACGCAAGTGAACTAGGCCGGGGTGACTCCGGCGAACCCCCTCCGACGTGAGAGTAAGATTAGTGAGTCACGGTGAGGATAATATCAATGAAAAACCCTAGAGAGAGAGAGTAGAGAGAGAGAGACATACCATGCAAAATGAACTATTCATCTTTATATACTCTCAAGCCCCCATGTGCCTTGCACATGGGGGGACACTTGTCAATCATCCATCCAAGGTCCCCCAACCAACTCCAAGTCAGTGGGATTTCACTATTCATCTTGTCACATCAATCATCCATCACAGGCGACTAGGGTTATGGGCGTAGGCGCCAACAAGAACGAGGCCCCGGGAACGCCTAAGCGCCCATGTCGCATTAGCGGCAATCAAGGGGAAGAGGGCGACATTCTAAATGTCGCCCTAAACCGAATACCCCACGGGGAAAAGGATCCCCCTCATATATATAATCATAATGAATTACTGACATTCTACCGTGTTTCTCGCATAACCCTATTATTTACGTGGTTGCACTCTCACGCGCCTTCTTACCATTGTCGCACCTTGCCCTATGTCGCCTAGACCTTTATTGTCGCTCCGGTGCCACAACCTCTCTTGCATGGCTTAGGTCCGGTGGGCTCGGCCCATGTCTAGCTATTGGGCCTAATCCTTAGTGACTGGGCCCAATCCATTTTTCATAATCGCATCAGAAGCCCCCAAGTTCAAGTCTTGGACCATTCATGGTCCAGGCGAGAACTTTTTCAATCGCCCTGTGGTTCTCGCAGTTTTTTCGCCCTTTTTGGCGAGAAACAAGGCTCAAATGCCACCTGCGTAACACGTGTCACCTCGGGGTTAATTAAGTTGGGTGGTTTTACATCCGTACGCCCCCTTGGAATTCGTGCCGTCTTTTCCAATTAATACCAACAATAATTGGGGGAATTTCAAAAATCAACCCTCTTAAATATACTTTGGAAACCTCCCCAAAACCCTCCTCTGAATCCATTCCACACACCCTTGCTAATTTGACCCCTTGTTTCCTAGAGACCATCGGTGCTCCATTTTCCGGCGATCGTCTTTCCGTTCACTCTGTCTACCTCATACACTCCCTTTGTTTCACTTGGGTTTCTCCAGATTCTACCAAAAATCACACTTCCATCTCAGGCTGATTCAGGGCATTTTCGAGGGAAACCAGTGGCGTCCAAGACTTCTCGATCCTTTTGCCGACTACTTCTTCACGCTTTCACACTTTTCTGCAAACCTCCAGGTACTTATTTCGAAATTTTGAATCGCTTGAATTCCCGCTTGCATTCTCGCTTTCATTCTCGCTTTATTCTTGTCCCACGAAATGGCTCAGACAAAGTCACTCTCTAAGACTGTCAGATTTGGCCAAAGTAAAATAAGTGGGGGGTTTTACTAGAAAAGAGATGGGGATATGGGCTCAGATCTCGCGCGGGGATCTCAACTTTATGCTTAGGCGACATGGAGCGAATGTCGCCATATTGAATGCCTTAGAAATTAGGGGTCCCCCTTTCTTGCACAAGTCTGTTCCCATGCACATTTTTTACACGACTTTTGAACTTTGCACTCACATTTGTGACTTCTATCTTCCTTTCTTTGAAACTGATTTTTCTGACACTGACTATCCCGCAGCCCCCAATTTACATAGTCGTCACTTCTATCAACAGGTCATGTCTTCCTCCAATTCAACATCCAGTCACGACGTATCGGACACCTTGGCGGCTGAGACCTCGGCACGACCGCCCATCTCGCAGGGTTCTTCTAACCCTGATGGCGCGGGAGCTAGCAGCTCTTCCTCCGTGGATTTCCGAACTCACTATCACGTTAAGTATGGGATTAATCCCGAAGTTTACCGTATAGAGCCATACGTAGGCGACCTATCTCTTGCCGCCATGCGGCATAAGAATGATGGTGTCATTGTTTACCCCTCCCAATTAGAATCCGGCCTACGGATCCCCATTGACCCTTTCATCTTATCCGTTTTGTTTAAGGCCCATGCCGCTATTGTCGACCTCCACCCCAATGCAATTAAGGTCCTTACATGTTATCTAGTGATCTGTAGGGCTTTGAAACAGGAACCCTTCATTCCTTTGCTTATCAATTTATTCGATGGTTACACAGCCGTGTCTCAGCGGGAAGGTGTCATCGAAAATCGCCTTTCCATCAAATATAAAAAACCCAGACTTCTGACTCCTTTGCCTAGGAAAGTTCACAACTGGCAGTCAAATCCTCTTTTAATCACATCTCGCGTAGGTTGGACTCATCCCTGTGACCTTGGCGACATCCACCCAAAAATTGAAACCCGCAACGCGTTAGTCGCTGGTGACACTAGGTTGAAGGAAAAGATTTTTAAAGTTTTAGCGGATGCCACCGACACGGGGTTAGCCTTGTTCTCGTGGCGAGATATCTTATCCCGCCCTTCATTAGTTAGACAAGTCGGCCTTCCCGACTCCACCTGCCCTGACCGTGAACCTCGCTTGTCCATTGCGCAACCTGATCCCTATCCTGGCTGGGACCTCCACTATGGAAACTGTTTTGCCGCTGAGTGCGGACCTTGCCAGCTAAAAGGTCGTTGCTGTAAGACTATGTATGATGTTTTAAGTATGTTTCTCGCCTCTGTCTTTTATTCCTTTCTTTACTTTTGCTTGTTTTCTTTTTACTAACCTGGTTGTCGATTTACTTCAGAGTTCAGACTTATGGATGTCTCAAACAGACGTGCCGCTGCCGCAAGCTCTGACAGTCGCCGGAAGCGACTTACTGATGCCCGCCAAACTGACCTACTAAAGACTGCTGAATTGTGTTGGGTTTCGAGGGTCCATGCGCAGCGGAAGAATGCAAATTAACTCGAAAACCCGGAGCCTAGGATCCGTTCTAGATGATTAATTAAGAAGAATGAAATAGAATAACCAACCTTGTGTGCTTTTGTCTTTGATAAACGCGTTCCAACTCCAGATTGATGATCTTGTGAATCCTCGATGAACGATCCTTGAATCACGAACGTTAGATCTTGATTGGCGAAGATCCTCTATGTGTATCCACGCATTGAACGAACCCTAGAACAATTCTAGGTGGATTGCTAGATCCTTTGATTGAAACTCCTTTCAATCAATGAAGAATTATGGAATTGGATTGTGATTCGACTCTCAATTCTCAATTGAAATCCCCTTTTTTGTGTTTCTCTAAACCCAAAAACGTGAGTATGACTGCTAGGGCAACCAAGGGTTTGTATTTATACGTTATAAAATATTTTCCCTTCGCGAAAACCCTAATTTTAAGTCATTTACGTACCTGCCAGCGCCGATGGGATGACTCGTCCCCCAGGGCACGAGTCGTCCCCTCTTCACAATGCTCAGATACACTCGTCCCCTTTACGGGGAATAGTTGGTACAAATTCAGGGCACGAGTCGTCCCTATGGGCACGAGTCGTCCCCTATGGGACGAGTCGTCCCTCAGGACAATCTCTCAGATTCACTCGTCCCAGGCCAAGGGAATAGTTGGTTCTGGCCTGGGGACGAGTCGTCCCCTGTGTACAAAAATTCCATATTCTTCATTTTTGACAATTCGTTCGATGCGTGTGACCCCATAGGACTATATTATGTTGGCAATGAGTTCGATCACATCGATCCTCATAAGACATGAGCGGACTCTAGCAAGCCATCATGCCTACCCAAATAATATAATATCAAGTTCGATTTCCTACATAGAACATATCACAATCCCATTGTCACACGATGTTATATTGAACATGAGTCATGGTCCACGTCAACTCATATTGTTCATTGCTTTCTCGTTACCAAGTAAATTGATCAATCGAATGATATTAATCACATTAATTCATTCGGACATGGCCATGTACATCATCAATCTTACTTACGAGTGGCCTAGCAAACATCTCTCTTTACGAGGGACAAAATTCCATCTTGACTTATCATTCTTCCCAACAAGAATCATATCATGCCAATAATAGGCCTTATTGTTATCCGGTTAAAGATAACGTTAAACTATATCAAACATAATATTCATCGAGTGGAAGACGATGATAATCTCAGGTCAAAGGATATCAATGATATAACTATATGAGATTTAATTATGACATTTGACCATGACATAAATCTCATAATGGGTCAAGTCCAGTACCTTGTTCTCCAACAAGTACCCATGAATTTAATGTGCATCCCAATGCATATAATCATCACATGATTATCCATTAAACTTCATACTAGTGCTAAATCTCGCCAGAAACTTGGCTTTAAGATCCTGATATCCGAGAACCAACTCCGCTGGCTGGGCTAAGAACCACTCCAGAGCATGATCAGCAAGAGTGCTCGCAAACGCCTTACATATCACAACTTCATTTTCAGTCAACAGAGACAAAGTTACCTCAAATCCTCCAATGTGGGTGTTAGCTCTAGAGCTCCCTGAATAACTCGGCAAATTTGGCATAAGAAATGACGGATCAGGGGCGACAATCTGAATATTCTTTGCGAACGGGGCTAAGTAAGAGCCTTTCACCTCAGGGGGCTTGGTTCCCGCCTCTAACTCTTTAATCCTCTTCGCCATTTTCGCCATTTCATGTTTCCACTTGTCATCCTCATTTTTCTTAGCATTATCCAGTTCGGCGGCTTTAGCCGCCTCTGTGACTTTCAAAGCCTCTGCAACCTTAATCGCCTCTGCGACCTTCTCAGCTTCTGCGGCTTTCTCCGCCTTTTCCCGTTCCTTCTCTCTATCCCTCCTTAGATGCCGACTGTGATCTCTATCGCACGGCGATGGCTCATCCTCACGAGCTCTATCAGAATGTCGTGACCTTTGAGACCTTTCTTCCACGTATGTCCCATCATCCGAGTGCCTCGAGCGACTAGGCACATAATCTCTGTCTGCAGTAGATCCCTCGTCACTCTCATACCCAAAATAATACGACTCATCGCGCGAGTTTCCTGACTTGTGATAACACTCCTTCCCTCTTCTCGATCTGAGTGCTTCCTCTTGCCCCCAGCGCTCTCAGATCTCGCTTTTCTACCACCTCGCCGTCTATGATTTCTCCCCGTATTTTTGAGCGACATCATGTCTCTCGCCCGCCCATTATCCCTCTTTGATACACTCTGGCTAACATTTCGCTCTCCCCTATCTTGCCCATCAACTTCAACCGACACCTCAGGCGGGATCACAGTGGGTGCCTGACCCATTTTTCTCAACCTCTCATTATTCACGAGAACCTTCATCATTAACTCGTTCTCTTTCCTCAACTGATCAGCCATCGCTCTTGCACTATCAATTTTTGAAGGAACGAGATCCTGCTCACCAGCCTTTCCCTTATTCCTCTCATCTCGCTCCCTATCTTCTCGCCTCATGGCGCTCCTGATTGTCGAATCAGTCTCAGAAGTGTGAACCTCGCCTTCCCGCGCAGTCCCCGATCTCGCCTTGCGAGCATCCTTCCGATTGGGGGTCTCCAGTACCAGATTTTGGGTATCCTTCGCCTGAGTATTTTTTTCCTGAACCATTCTGGTCACTTTCTGGGGTTTCAAACAACCACAAACTGAAACAAAACAACCCAACACCAACAGCAACCTTAAACACAATTTTCTGGGCTACTACCAAGAACACGGAACCCCAAGAACACGAACCAAATCAAATGGCAACTGATGGTGAACCTCCGACCAGCACCAAACCTTTATCAACCAAACAAGGAAAGAGATTTCAGGCCCCGGCAACGAAACCAACTGATGCTGCCATCCAAAATGACGGTTGCACAGGAACTGAAATAAATAGGATACTCCGGCTGCTTTCTTCCTCGTATGGTTACCTACACACAAGCACGCACGTGAACTAGGCCGGGGGTGACTCCGGCGAACCCCCTCTGGCGTGAGAGTAATATTAGTGAGTCACGGTGAGGATAATATCAATGGAAAACCCTAGAGAGAGAGAGTAGAGAGAGAGAGACATACCATGCAAAATGAACTATTCATCTTTATATACTCCCAAGCCCCCATGTGCCTTGCACATGGGGGGACACTTGTCAATCATCCATCCAAGGTCCCCCAACCAACTCCAAGTTAGTGGAATTTCACTATTCATCTTGTCACATCAATCATCCATCACAGGCGGCTAGGGTTATGGGCGTAGGCGCCAAAAAGAACGAGGCCCCAGGAACGCCTAAGCGCCCATGTCGCATTAGCGGCAATCAAGGGGAAGAGGGCGACATTTTAAATGTCGCCCTAAACCGAATACCCCACGGGGAAAAGGATCCCCCTCATATATATAATCATAATGAATTACTGACATTCTACCGTGTTTCTCGCATAACCCTATTATTTACGTGGTTGCACTCTCACGCGCCTTCTTACCATTGTCGCACCTTGCCCTATGTCGCCTAGACCTTTATTGTCGCTCCGGTGCCACAACCTATCTTGCATGGCTTAGTTCCGGTGGGCTCGGCCCATGTCTAGCTATTTGGCCTAATCCTTAGTGACTGGGCCCAATCCATTTTCCATAATTGCATCAATTTTATAATTTAATGTTGAATAGATTCCCACCCCCTATTTTTTGTTCGGTTTATGACGATTTCCATTCTATTTTTTTTTCACTCTTATCATATAGATCACCTGTTAACAACGGGATATTTTATTTAAATCAGAAACTTTGATTTAAGTCTAGAAACTATAACGGTATTAAAACTTGGAACAATTAATTTTGGACTCTTTTCCGCGGTCAGAGGCATAAGAGGCCTTCTGCCCGCGTTTATGAGTTTTTCTAACCCTTTATTCAAAATCTCTTGAATTTTTTATGAGAGTCATCCCTTTTTCACTATGATCACGTTTGTTATGGCCTTGGGACAAATTCTGAGGCCTTAACCCCATTTGTCTATTTGGCCTTTTCAAAACTTCTTTGATCACTCCCTTCCATTTACACTTATTTTCTCGAACTTGCATCCGTGGTGTAAGTTTAAAAGTGCCAAGGCAAGCTACTTTCATAGGGCATGTAGATTGCGGCCGTGAGACAATATTCTACGCAACAGTAGGTTGGGGCATATTGGCCCTTTAACTTACCGGCATATGTATCCACGATTGGTGGTTCACGCGGTCTGACTCTTTTGAGTCTTGTGGCGGTCATGTAATGGGCTCATATGTTGGCCTTTGTACATACAGGCATACGAGTAACGGCCACCTAAGGCCTTCGCACATTTAGTGGGTTCAGACTTTGGCCTTTGTCCCCACTTGCATCTATACCCACAAAATTTTGGTGCTTCACGCGGTCAGGACATAGTATCTTGTCCGCGATCGAGTACGGGCTTAAAGGCCTTTGTACCCATATAGGCGTGCGATCATAATGGATCTTTGCGCATTGGTAGGTAGGGGCTCTTATGTTGGCCCTTTAACCTACGCCATCCGCTTGCGGGCATCCACTTTAGCTTTTGAGGCCGGTGGGAATATTGCTACAACGGTCTTAACACTAATTTTGCATAAAAATTTTGTTTCAACAATCATCCATTCATTGCCTCTATCATCCTAAAAAAATTATAAAGATTTTTAAAAAAATACTTTCTAAGGTGATCGCTGTTCCACGCGTGCTTGAGGTCTTTTCCTTCCTTTGTCCGCAATATGTAGGTACCCTCTTTGATTATTTGGGTAACTTCATACGGTCCTTCCCATTTCGGGGAGAGTTTGTTGAAATCAGCTTGGGTCCCTTGTAACTCCACGTTTACGTTTCTGAGTACCCAATCTCCAACTGAAAAACTTCTTCTATTCACTCGTTTATCATGGTGCTTCTTCGCCTTTTGCTTGTAGTTCACCATTTTTTCATTTGCTCGTATTCTCTTTTCTTCGAGATCGTCCAGGTCATACCTTCTGTTTGCCTCATTTTGAGACTCATCGAAGTACGTGACTCTGTACGAGGGTAGGACTACCTCAACTGGAGTCATTGCCTCTGACCCATACGTGAGCGAGAAAGGAGTTTCTCCCGTTGAGTTTCTGATCATCGTGTGGACAACCCATAACGCGGTCTGGAGCTCGTCCAACCATCGTCCTCCTCGTCCATCCAAATTTTTCTTTAGGGCGGTCAGGATTAACTTGTTCGCGGCCTCAGCTTGGCCGTTCCCTTGGGGATAAGCAACTGCGGACTGGCGATGTTGTACTTTCATTCTCACATTCAGCTATGAATTTTGCAGAGAACTGAGCGCCATTGTCCGAAATTATTGCTCGTGGAACCCCAAATCGGCAATAGATGTGATCGTAGACGAAATTAATAACATTCTCCTCGAAGATAGTGGCTAAGCCCGTTGCTTCCGTCCACTTGGTAAAATAGTCCACAGCCATGACGACATACTTAATTCCTCCTCTAGCAGTTGGGAACGGTCCAATTAGATCAATCCCCCATGCATCAAACCGCCACGATGGTACAACCAAAGTCTGCTCTGTTGATGGTAGTCTAGGGATGTCCGAAAATCGCTGGCATTTGTCACACTTTCTCACGTACTCTTGCGCATCTCTCCTCATCGTAGGCCAATAAAATTCTTGAAATTTAATCTTGTCTGTGAGAGTGCGAGCACCGGAATGTCCGTCACAAACTCCTTCATGGACCTCATAGAGTAAATTGGTGACCATGTGAGTTTTGACGCATCTCAGCAAAGGCTTGGTGAATGATCGTCGAAATAATACTCCATCCAGGACGAGGTATTTCGCGGACACCTTTTCAATGGTTCTAGCCTTTGCTGGATCCTCGGGGAGGGTTTGCTTCTCGATGTAATCCTTGATCTCATCTACCTAGTCCCTTACTTGATCCTCAATATTATTTATCTGAATCCGATCTATAGCATGTCTCTCTGTGAATTCTATCTGGCAATTCGTCTCCAAGTCTAAAACTTCTTGATCGGTTATTCTGGAGAGGAGGTCAGCCTCTGTGTTGTCCTCTCTCATAACTTGGTTCAGCTCATATTAGGTGAAATTTTTGATAAGGGTTTTTGCTAGACCGGAGTACTGAGTTAGCACTGGGTTGATCGTGTCATACTCCCCCCTAAATGGAACCACTGATGATGCCAAACAAATCAGGGTTTGAACGGTTAATGGATATCTGACAGGATATATTTAGTTGGTTGTTGTACCTAAGAACACAACACAAACGAAGCACCGTTAAGATCAAAGTTGGATGTTAATCCAACTCAGGCCCTCGGGTGTGAGAGTAAGAATACTGAGACTAGAAGGCTTGGAATGCCTTGAAGGTGTGTGTGTGTGTTTAGGGTTTTAGAGTAATATGACTTACAATGTATATTTGGAACTCACCTTGTTCAAGGGGACAAAGGTCTTCTATTTATAGGCAATGGGGAGCTGCTCGCTGACGTAAGCCATGAGGTCAGCCCTAAAGGGCACTTTGGTCTTTGACCGCATACACGTGTCCGCATCTGATTGGGTCTGTCAGGGAAGGAAGATTCACTGTTAGAGGGGATGTCGCTGATGTGGACAGAAGTCGTGTATCCGACGCGGCGCATTAAATGCAATAGCAGGCGCCTGACTGAGCCGCATTAAATGTGATGGAAGTGAGCCGGCTACTTGCATGTCAGAGCCAGTAAGATAACTTGTTCAGTAAGCATTGGCATTTAACCGGGAGCCTGGTGAGATAACCGGGAGGCTCGTACGAGTCCGCAGTCAATATCTTGGGTGTGATTAACTATGTTGACGCGGGCACGAATAGATCGATCACCACGTCCGCGGTCATGGGGGTCTGGGGTGAGACCGCTGTCAACATCTTGGGCGCGGTCAACTATGTTGACGCGGGCACGGATGGAGCGGTCAAAAATATGTTGGTCGTATGCGGTTTTGACTGGGACCGCCGGAGAAGATCGCGGTCTTGACATTGGCGGTCTAGGGAGTGCCACATCATGCTGGGCCTTTGGATCAGACCGAGCTTGGGTCCGATCTAACTGGTCCGAGCTCATCACTCCTATTTTAATTTTATATTTACAACACTTTTTTCATTTAGTTTTTTTCTTAATTTGCATGTATACTCAAAAAAGGGTGAAGTATAAATTGGGACGGAGGGAGTATATATAGATCACATGATAACAACGGGATATTTTATTTAAATCAGAGACTTTGGTTCAAGTCTTGAAACGGTATTGAAACTAGACATGAGACATGAGACATCATATCATCATGATATTTGACAACAATGGTTTTAATGTTATTTTAAAGAGGTTATAATAATTTATGAAAAAACTTTAAAAATTGTGATAATCAGACATTTCAATTTTGCCAAAGTATATACTCCCTCCGTCCCATTAAGCTTAAAAAGATTCCATTTTGCGCGGGAATTAAGGAATATTATTATAGTATTAGGAGAGAGAATGAGTGGAAGAAGTGTTGTGAGTGTGAAAAATTAAATAGGAGAGAGAATGAGTGGAGGGAATAGTAAATTATAATGTGTTGTGAGTATTAAAATAATGTAGGAGAGAGAATGAGTGAAGAGAATAGTGATTTAAGGTTTCCTTTTTAGGATTTCTTAAAAGTTCTGGGACGCCCAAAATAGAAAGTTTTCTTAAGACTTATGGGACAGACACATAGGACATGTGTGTGGGTGTAACTATTTTACACTTAATTTATTTAGTGTAAAATCATAAACTGTTGTTGGAGGATCCCACACTCATATACGTACTCATGTCAAATACTTGTATCCGAATATGAACATTATAGATTGAAAATAATGAATATCTATCTGTCATATGTTAGTGGAGACTCTTCCACTCACATGTAATAAAATTTTAAAACTTTTTATCACATCAAGATTAATAATACTTGTAATAACAATTTTTAGATTTATATTAGAATTATATTTTTTATTTAAATTAATGGTTAAAGTTACATGAAGTTGACTAAAAGTCTTCATTCAATCAAACTTACGTGAGGGGGGGGGGGGGAAAGTATATACTCCTTTCGTTCCATAATAGTTTACTCATTTATTGTTGAGAATGAAAAATAAAAAATAATGCTATTAAAGTAGGAGTTGTGAGTAGGTAGGAGAGAGAATGAGTGGAGAGAATAGTAAATTTGAAAAATGTTATGAGTATGACAAGTGGGTCCCATGAATAAAGAAGTATTAAAAAATTTCATTTTTAGGAAAGTATGACTTTAAAGTGGGATGCCTAAAATAGCAAAATGGACAAAGTAATATGGGACGGAGGGAGTATTTAATAATGAATGGAGCCGGACGTTTGTGTGATTTATATAATTTTACTCTCTTCATAAAAATATACTCCCTCCGTCCCTGAAAGATTGTTCCATTTGTCATTTTGACTTGTCCCAAAAAGTATGTCCCATTTCTAAACTTAGGCATGAATGTTAGTACAAATCTACTAAGGTACAAGAAGGTGAAGCTCTTTCATAATAATTGCAAAATGTACAATAGGACAATTTTTTAGGGACGAACGAAGTACTACAGTATTTTTTTTCTAGATTTTTTTCGGTTTAATTAAATTTCGAGCAATTATAAATTTAATTATATTTATAATATTCTAGAATAGTTATTAATTGATAGATAAAAACACTATCAATAATTAAAGTAAAAATAAAAAAAAATAAGTTTTTTTGTAATGGAAAAGTAATACTCCCTCCGTCCCGTCCGAAGCTTCTACTTTTACCCAAATGGGTGTTCCGATAAAAGCTTCACATTTTCTAAAATGGTAATAAATGTGGGTCCCATTTGTCAACCCCACACACCTTTTCACACGATGACATATGAAGATTCATGTTAGCCGACCCCAAATTATTTTGGGACTAAGGCTTTGTTGTTGTTGTTGTTGTTGTTGTTGTATACTCCTCCATCCCATTTAAAGCTTCACCTTTTGCCAAAATGGATGTCCCGTTAAAAGCTTCACATTTCCTAAAATGGCAAAGAATCTTTACTATTTCACCCACTAATTCTCTCTACTATTTCACTTTTATACTCACAACACTTTTCAAATTTACTATTTTCTCCACTCATTCTCTCTCCTATTTTACTTTTATACTCACAACACTTTCTTCACTTACCTTTTTTCTTAATTTGCGTGCATGCTTAAAAGTAGACGTGTCCATTTTATAAATCGAACCGATCAATCGGGAGGTTGAAAATCGGTCAAAATCGGGTAAAACCGGTCAACGGCGGTTAACCGGAACCGGCTAACCGAAACCGGTAATTGGCCGGTTCGGTTAAGGTTGAGAATTTTGAAAAACCGGTCAACCGCCGGTTTTTGGCTTGCTCGGCCGAGTCATATGAGGTGCTCAGCCGAGCAGAACCTTCCAGTGTGTTAATTTTCAATAACGGTCATGCTCGGCCGAGTCATATGAGTTGCTCGGCCGAGCATAACGCCAGAACATGTTCCAACGGCTACTTTTTCAAAAACTAGCCGTTATTTCTAAAAACTAGCCGTTAATTTTTAACTTGGGCAGCCAAAAATTAAAAAAAATATATTTTTTTGCCTAATTTACTAACTATAAATATCACCTCCCTCCTCCCATTTTATTTTCACATTATTTCTCTCTACTCTTTCTCTTCTACTCTCAAATATTCACATATACTCTCACCCTCATCCAATTTTCAGTTAAATATTGTCCCATTTTCAGTTAGTTTTCTAACGAAATTAGTGTTTTTCTCCATTTTCATCCATTTTTAAGCTCCGTTTTATTTCCAAACTTCATTTTCTCTTATACAAATGGCTGCAAATCAAAGAAGAAGCAATTTAGGCAAGTCCGTTGTTGATTCTTCCTCCCCCAACGATGATTTTGATCATCAAAATCTAAATATTCAACAAAATGAGGAAGAAGAACAAGTTGAAATTGAAAGTGGTAATGCTAGGAGTGGTAGGGGCAGCCGAGCTAGGGGAGGTGGTCGGGGTCGGGGACAACGACAACCCCCTAGAGAAAGAGAGCCACAATCCGATACCTTCGCCATCCATTTCACCAAAAGAAAAATTACTGCCGAGGATGATTATAATTTTCGAGCATGTTGCAACTATTGTAATGCGACTTACGCATTCAAAAGAGGCGGAGGGCATGGGACGCTCAACGGGCATTTGGCGGCAAAACATCCCGAGAAACTTGGCATTTCCGCTTCGCAAACTCAATTACAATTTCAACGTAGTTCGGGTGCACAAGGTTCGTCTTCCCCTTCTTCCGTCCTTTTTAAATTTGACAAGTGGGTTTATAGGGATGAACTAGCCAAATTTATTTGCGTTAAAGGCCTTCCTTTTAATTTTGCGGATTGTGATTTTTATGAAAATTTTGCTCGTCTTTCTTTGAACCCCGCCGCCACGAGAGTACCACGTACGAATCTCGTACGTGATATTACTAGAGTGGTTGAAAGATATAAAAAAGATTTAATTGGTGTTTTATCAAAATTAGAAAATAAAGTTTCAATTTGTGCCGATGGTTGGAGTGATCATTGGCAAAGAAATACTTATTTGGGCGTTACTTGCCATTGGATAGATAATTCATGAAAAATCCAAAAAAGATTAATTGTTTACAAAGATTTTGAGCCACCTCATTCCGCGAAAAATATTTGTGCGAAATTGCTTGAGATTTTTCTTGAATATGATATTTTAAATAAAATATTTACTATTTCATTTGACAACGCAAGTGCTAATACGGCTAGTTTGCCCGATTTAATTACCGTTTGTCAACCCTCACTTGGGGGTAAGTTTTTTCATATTAGATGTTTATGTCATATAATTAATTTATGTGTTAGAGATGGTTTAGATGCATTAGAAACTCATGTTAAGCCAATTAGACGAGCTCTTCAATTTATTTCAAAAAAAAATTCTAATACAAAAAAATGGATAAGGTTTTTAAGAAGTAAAAGTGTGCCGGACAAATATTTTACTTACGATGTTCCAACTAGGTGGAATTCCACCTATAAAATGTTAAGCGATGGTTATGCTTATAAAGATCTCCTAACGGAATTTTTTATGTCAATTGGCTATCTTGAACCTCTATTTACTCATCATTGGAATGCATGCATTAATTTATGTGAATTGTTAAAGATTTTTAATACCGCTACTTTGGCTTTTTCGGGAGTTTATTATCCAACTTCCGTTTTGGTGCTAGAGCATTGTATTTCAATTGTTACTATTTTTGAAAATTTAAAAGATTGCCCTATTTTAAATCAATGCATTTTTAACATGAGACAAAAGTGGCTTAAATATTTTGACACTATTCCGTCTCTTTTCTTGGTTGCAAAGTTATTAGATCTCCGAGTTAAATTAGATGATTTAGAGTCCATTATAACTTATTATTATATGAAATTATATCCCGATGGTGACGGTAGTTATGAACTTCCGTCAATTATTGTTAATGACACAAAAAATGATTTGATTAACTTTTTTAATGAGTATAATGTCTTATATGGAAACACTTCTCAAAGCCAACAACATGAAGATGATTCCTCTACTCCCCAACCAAGTTTTACTAGTGGGGATCCATATAGTTTTATTACAAATTTGTATAGTAAAAAATATGGTCCTTCTCGAGGTTCATCTTCATCATCATCAAACCTTCCCGTGGAGTTAGAAACGTATTTCACTACAAACTTTGAATTAAATCAAGATCCAAATTCAAATGAATTTGATATTTACAATGGTGGTCAAGAAGGAAAGACATTTATCATATACTATCCATAGTTGCTAAAGAAGTATTAGCCTCTCCCGCTTCAACGGTGGCGGTTGAATCGGCATTTAGCGTTGGTGAAAATGTTTTGGATGAAAGACGTTCTCAACTAACAAGTGAAAACTTGGAACATCAACTTTTACTTGGCGATTGGGTTAGAGCGGAAAAAAGGCAACAAGACATGCCTTATGATGAGGATCTATTGGATCCAAGATATCAATACGATGTCGAGAACTCCACGAAAAGTAGTGATGAATGAATGATGTTTTAGATTAATTTTTATTTTAATTAGATTAGTTTAGACTTTAGATTAGATTTATTTTTAATCAATTGTAATAGTTAGGTTGAGGTAAAGGCTCCTAAATGTCCCCTCTTATTTATAAAAGGGTAAGGTTGGTTGTCCCCCTCTTTGTAATTTTATTTTTGATTAATAAAATTTAAGGGTACCGTCCCTATTTTCTTTTATATACTTTTGTTTCTTTTAAAAAAAGTTAAGTTTTCTTTCTTTCAGAATTCATAACTTTTTTTATAAACATTTTTTCAAAAAATGTATGTAGTAAACTTAAGTCTAAAATAGTCTTATTTATCCAAAAAAAAATTTAAAAAAATTAAAAGTTAACTTTTTTCAAAAAACCGTTAACTTTTATTTCTTAAAAAATTCATAACTTTTTTTATAAACCTTTTTGCAAAAAATGTATGTACTAAACTTAAGTTCAAAATAGTCTTATCTATCTAAAAAAAAATTGAAAAAAAATAAAATTAATATACTACATACAAAGTTAACGAAAACTGTTAAAAAATTAACTGAAAAATGATATGCTCGGCCGAGCACTACTATATGACTCGGTCGAGCAACCCTCAACCTCTAAACCCTAAAAGGGTTGCTCGACCGAGCAACACCAAAGACTCGGCCGAGCAATCCTCAAAACCCTAAATCCTAAAAGGGTTGCTCGGCCGAGCAACACCAAGGACTCGGCCGAGCAGATCCAAACCGTCAAATCGGAGGTTAACCGGATAACCGTTAAAACCGTGAATCGCCTAAACCGTAACCGGTTTAGCCGGTTAGACGGTTCGATTCCGATTCCGGTTGGACTTTCCAAGGTTGAAAACCGCCGGTTGAAAACCGGCTAACCGTCGGTTTAACAAACCGGCCACCTCTACTTAAAAGGGTGAAGTATGAAATGGGACGGAGGGAGTACTTAAATTGTGGGGTCCATTTGTCATATTTATTAATTTTTTCTCCTCACATATTTAAATTAAGGGTCTCACTTGTCATATTCACTCACTTCTTTTCTATCAAACGGGATGGAGGGAGTATATAAATAGTACTATATTAATGTTAAATGTAAATAGGGTTGGAGAGGGCTAGTGGTCGTAATAGCACACGGATAAAATGGGTTAATGGGAACATCCTGTCCCATATAGAGAGAGAATTAGTTATAGGACATTGTCGACATAGACCATTCAAAAGAAGGTGGGCCCGACCATCAATGTTGGAGTATCATTTGTTGCGAATAAATAATATACTCCCTCCGTCCCAGCGAAAGAGTCGGTAAATTTGTCTGACACGCAAAATAAGAAATGTGATGTAGGAAAGAGAAAAAGTTTAAATGTTGTGAGTATGAAAAATTAAATAGGAGAGAGAATGAGTGGGAGGTGATGTAAGAAAGATAATGTTGTGAGTATTAAAATAATGTAGGAGAGAGAATGAGTGGAGAGAATAGTGATTTAAGGTTTCCTTTTTGGGAAAGTGGAAGCTATTAAATGGGGCCAAAAAAGCGAAATAAATGGGAAGCTACTATTGGGACGGAGGGAGTATATATTCCCCTGTGTCTGTGTCTCAGTTGAAGTTTTACCATTTTAGTGAATTGAAGTTTTATCATTTTAGTAAAGGCATACAAATTAAAAAAAAGTGATGAATGAAAAAAGAATTGTGAGAGATAAAAAATGAGTGAATATGATAAATGGAACTCTTAATTTAAATGTATGAAAAGAAAAAGTTAATAAATATAACAAATAAGATTCACAATTTAAATATGTGAAAGGAAAAAGTGAATGAAGTTGAACCATGTCATTCCTTTGGGAACAATAATAAGCTTTCTCCTCTTGGGACAATAATAAGCTTAAATGACTAGTTTTTTTTCTATATACTCCCTCTGATCCATAATAAGTGACACAGTTACTCTTTCGCATGGAATGTTCAAAATGGCAAAGTGTGTCACTTATTGTGGGACGGAGGGAGTATATAATTTATTATTATTTACATATAATAGCCATTTTATATTTCTATTGTATTTGTAATTGTATCGAATGAAAATTGGATATCAAATTTAATTTAATTCAATTATTTAAATGAAAAATTAGATTATTATTATTATTATTTGAATACAGTCAATAATATTTTTAAATATATTATTAAATTATCTAAATTATTATTTAAAATTTATTCGAGTAGGTCTGCTGAGAAACGCGTTTCTCCATAACTATGGAGAAACGCATTTCTCCATAACTATGGAGAAACGTGTTTTTAATAGCCAGAAGCTTTGCATTTGATATTCAGAAAAAAAAATCCAAGGTCAAGACCAAAAGCTTCTGGATATCCAGAAGCTTTGGGTTTGATATCCAGAAACTGTTAGGTGCATATCCAGAAAGTATGTGAAATGTATATCCAGAAATGTGTTAGGGCATATCCAGAAATTGCTATTGAAGGTTTCTGGATATCCAGAAACCTTCAAATGTATATCCAGAAACCATCAAATGAATATCCAGAAACATTTTGAAGGTTTCTGGATATTCATTTGAAGATTTCTGGATATCACTTTCATAAGGTTCTGGATATCCAGTTCATTGTCGCGTGACAAGTCGGGACACATTTCTCCATAACTTATGAAGAAGTTTCTCCCTAGATTTTGGCAATTTATTCGTACAAATAAAGAAAAGTGATCATTCCAAACACAAAAGAAGCGTTTTTTTTCTCTCCGTCTATCTAAGATAATTTAAATTAAATGAACCTTCACTACAAATACCTTTGTGATTTCATACTCAATTCATGACATAATAAATATGGAGTAAGTGTGTTAATTTATTGATAATCTTTATTTACTCATTTATACTTGTATAAAATTAATGTTGAATAATTTTCTTATCACTAAACTAATATGTAAATAATAAAATCATCATTTAATGAATATGATTTATGGAGATGAAAAGACACCATAAAATTGACCAGCATTTGAAAAAGAGACAATTCTTAACTAAGAAGAGGTGTTTGAAGTGTTGCACCCACATACTACTTTTATCTAATTCTAATTCACCTTTTTCATTGTTCCTTCCTTTCTTTAAAATCACTGGAAAATTGTACGTTTTGGCATATTCAAATCGAGTGGGATGGATAAAAGTGTTGCAATTATTGATGCCCATTCTATTGGTTTTTCTCTATTTTGATTATGCATGTTTTAGCTTTTGGATTATGGTTATAATATTATTAAGTTTCTTTGTTACTCCCTTCCTTATATAGGAAGGACTACAACTTTTTGACCACTCTATTCATTTTTTTACATAAAGTTATCTTTTCAAAACAAAAACATCATAATATATCCATCGGTAATCTTTCACAAAATTTATCAAAGTCCAACATATTGGGTTATATATATTCACACAATTAATCTCGTGAAAAAAAAATGTGTTTTTTCTAATGATTAGAAAAAACGTATTTAAAAATACACAGTGACATTTATGTAAATAAGTAAAATGTCGTGCGTATCGGGTCAATAACCAACAAATCTTATGTATATCAAGTTCAAAAGGGTTATGTATAATAATATTAAAGTCTTTTGTATATTAATTAACAAGCATATTGAACAAGATAATAATCAACAATCCTTATGTCAAGTTTAAAGGGTTCTGGATAAAACATTAAAGTCTCTTGAATATAAATTAATAAACATATTTTAACAAGGTAATGACTAACAAATCTTTTGAATATCAACGTTAAAAGCTTCTGAATATTAATATTAAAGCCTTCTAAATTTGAATTAAAAAACACATTTGAACACGAACAAAACGTGTAGTTATCAATGTTGATGAGTACAAGTAGATTGGGAATAGTATACTTCCTCCGTCCCATGTTAATTGACTAGCACATGCCCGTGTCCAAGGTCACGTGAGATTTTTTTTTTTTTATATATCACCAAAAAAAAAAAAGATGATTTTTTTTCTGTGTCCAAATCAAATGAAAGAAGTCTCTATTTATAGAGGAAAACAATTATGAATTTTGGTGTAAAAAAATTAAAAAAAAATTAATTTATTATAAAATATTTAAGGTCAAAAAAATCGGATTTAAAAAAAATTCTGAAATCCATCCAGCTAATGAACAGCCGCCACGTGGCAAAATTCAAAAAAAAAAATTCCAAAAGGCACACACGCGCCTTTTAGGAGATTGCACAACACTCTCCATATGCGATCCAATGGTAAGCTGCCACGTGGATTTCCGGATTTGTTATCTTCATTTTTGCCACCCTATGAAATGTCGAAAATGCCCCTGGCTTAAGGGCAAAATGGGAAAGGGAGTGAATAGTGAGGGCAAAGTGGTCATTTTTTCGAATGAAACTATTCACTCTACTGTTCAAAACAATGGTTCCATTTATACTATAGATACTTATTTTATTTTTGGTCTGTCTCACACTAATTGATATTGTTTAAAATGGAAGGAAATTTTTACTATTTTTTTCACTCATTCTCTCTCCTATTTTATTTTTATATTCACAACATTCTCTCTTCTAACTATTCCTTTTACTCATTTTCTCTCTTATTTAAGTTTTATACTCATAATATTTTTTTTCACTGTTTTTCTTTCTTATTTTTTTTTAATATGTGTATCCAAAATTTTGAAATTAGTTGACGTGGGACGAAGGGAGTATGTGAAATGAGGAAGGACTAAGGGGGCGTTTGGTTCGGTGGAAAAAAAAGTGAAGGAATGGAATTGTCAATGGAATGGAATTGTAATGGAATTGGAATGGAAAAAAACTGGTCAACCCCCTCCGTTTGATTGGCACGGAATGGAATGGAATTGTCATTCAATTCCTTGACAAATCATGTTTGGTTTGAAAATACAAATTATAGGAATGGAATGAAAGCATATAAAATGACCAATTTACCCTTTAAAAAAAAAAAATTTGGAGGGGTGGTGGGGGGGGTGGGGGAGGGTAGGCGAGAAAAAAAAAAAAAAAATTTCGTGGGGGTGGGGGGTGGGGGTGGGGGTGGGGGTAGGGTGGGGGAGGGTAGGCAAAAAAAAAAAAAAAAAAAAAAAATTCGTGGGGGTGGGGGGTGGGGGGGTGGGGGTGGGGGGTGGGGGGGTGGGGTGGGGGAGTGGGGGTGGGGGGTAGGGTGGGGGAGGGTAGGCAAAAAAAAAAATTCGTGGGGGTGGGGGAGTAGGGTGGGGGAGGGTAGGCAAAAAAAAAAAAAAAAAAAAATTCGTGGGGGTGGGGGGTGGGGGTGGGGGGTGGGGGTGGGTGGGGGGTGGGGGGTGGGGGAGGGTAGGCAAAAAAAAAAAATTCGTGGGGTGGGGGGTGGGGGTGGGGTGGGGGAGGGTAGGCAAAAAAAAAAAAAATAAAAAAAAATTCGTGGGGGTGGGGGGTGGGGGGTGGGGGCGTAAAGGGTAGGAATGGGTAGGGGTAGGGGTGGGTAGGGTTTGGGGGGTATTTTGGTCAAAAAAAAATTTTTTTCATTCCCAAAGGAATTGGACTTTTAAATCGATTTTATGAAGGAAAATTGAATTCGCTTCATTGAAGGAATTCAACTTTCCTTCAATTTTTTTAAAAAACTTGAATCAAACGGAGGAAAGAAATGGAAAAGGGGGAGTTTTCCATTCCTTTCCCCCCTTTTCCTTCCAACCAAACGCCACCTAAAGAGGATAGAGAGTGAATGCAAGGAGAAAAGTGCCAATACTGCGAGACCTCAAAATGCTAATCCAATCACATTCCATTTATCATTTTCCCCACATGATTATGACTGACAACGCACTCAGTCAGTCAGGGCCGCCACTTACAATTTTTCTTTAACTACTACTACTACTTTCTATTTTTAAAGTTTTTTAATATACTCCCTTCCCTTAGTCCCAATAAAAATTTCATCATTTTGAATTAACACGTAAATTAAGAAAAAAGATAAGTAAAAAAAATATTGTGAGTGTAAAAATAAAATAGGAGAGAGAATGAGTGGAGGGAATAGTAAATTTGAAAAGTGTTGTGAGTATAAAAGTGAAATAGGAAAGTGAACTAACGGGACGCTCTTTTGAGTAATTGGTGAAGCTTTTATTGCGACGGAGAGAGTATTTGATATTTTATTACCGTTACATAAAAAAAATCTTGTATATCAATTATATTTGTGCAAAATGTATTTCAAATTTAATGAGTAATAACTTTTAAAAATAATAATAATAATAGATATTACATCCTAAAATGACTAACTTTTTTTTATAAAAAAGGAGGGAGGATGAGACTAAGGCTAGTTTGTTTGCCGTAAAACGTTTTTCGGTGTTTGGTAAGCATCGAAAAATGAAGAAAATATTTTTTGAAAAATGTTTTACGCCATTTTCGACGTAAAATGACTTACGAATTTTTTCTAAGTAAAACATTTTTCGAAAAATGATAACACCTTCACAAACCTAACTTTTCATACACCCCCACATTACCCACCCCGCTCACCACCACCACCGCCATCTTACTCACCATCACCACCCACTGCCCCCCACCACCCCCCGCCGGGTAAAAAAATAATAAAATAATTATTTAAAATTGATTTTTAACAACTTCCTGCACCACACTCTACTCACCAACACCTCCTTGCCTCCCACCCCTCCAACCCCCGCCGGGTAAAAAAAATAATTAATCATTTAAAATTGATTTTTAACAACTCACCGCCACCACCCTTGCCGCCCCCCACCCCACTCAAATTATCTCATTTTTCGAAAAATATTTTACAGAAAATTCATTTTTCGAAAAATATTTTACGAAAATTATTTTTCGTAACATTTTACATTGAAACAAACGGAACATAAGTAAAAAAAGGGTTGTGAAAAATTAGGAGGGTGGATGTGACTAAATTAAAAAAGGGTGTGAAATCTAAAGTAATATAAAAGGAGGATTGTCTTGGAGCCAAAACCAAGGGCAGTTTGGTAATTTCACACGGTGGCAAAATTGAAGATATTATCCGTAAATGACACGTGGCATTTTCTGAATGGGTAAACTCCGGCGCGTCTGTACACTGCATGTGTAAACGTAAGCGTGTTACAGCCAATTTTTTTTTTTTTTTTTTTTTTTTTTTTGGAAAAAGACACGTGGCGGCTTCTTATTGGCTAATTTTATTTCAGCTTTTTTTTTTTTCCACCCGTTTTTTTGACCTCAATTATTTTATAATAAATTAATTTTTTTTAAAAAAAAAATTACATCAAAATTCATAATTTTTTTCTCTATAAATAGAGTCTATTTTTGTTTGATTTGGACACAAAAAAAATTCCTCTTTTTTAAATGAAAATTGCCCCCCTTTTTTTACCTCATTTATTTCATAATAAATTATTTTTTTTAAAAAAAAAATTACACAAAAATTCTTATTTTTTTTTCTCTATAAATAGAGTCTATTTTCGTTTGATTTGGAAACAGAAAAAAACCCCTCTTTTAAAATATAAATTTCTTGATTACCCTTTCTTAATTTTCCTTTTTAATTTTTCAATATTTTTAGTGAAAATTAATTAAGTGTGAAGTATTTTTTTAATTATAAATGATAATAATAAATATTTTACTAATCATAAAAATAAATTAATTAAGTGTGAAGTATCATTAATTTTTTAAATAAAATTACAAAACTTTGAATGTTCGTCTATTATATATAAAAAGTTAAAATAATTAATGTTGGTTTAGCTACTAAAAATAGAAAAAAAAATCTATTAAATGTTTGTCTATTACTATCATATACTAACATGGGACATAAAAAAAATTACACCAAATTCATAATTTTTTTTCTCTATAAATTGAGTCTATTTTCGTTTGATTTGGACACAAAAAAAAAAAAAACATCTTTTTTAAATGAAAATTTCACCCCTTTTTTTTACCTCAATTACTTCATAATAAATTCATTTTTTTAATACAAAAATTTACACAAAAAATTTTAATTTTTTTTCTCTATAAATAGAGTCTATTTTCGATTGATTTGGACACAAAAAAAACCCTTTCTTTAAAATATAAATTTCTTAATTATCATTTCTTAATTTTCCTTTTTGAAATTTTCAATATTTTTTTGTGAAAATTAATTAAGTGTGAAGTATTTTTTTAATTATAAATGATAATAATAATAATTTTACTCATCATAAAAATAAATAATATAAAATAAAAAAAATGGTGGGGTATAGAATGATGAGTTGAAAGGGGTATTATGGTTATTAGTTTTATTTTAGTTCGATACATCAAACAATTTAGTAGCTAATCCAACATTAAATATGTCTCCTTTTTATATATAATAGACGAACATGTAATGTATTTTTTTTTGAACATGTCTTCTTTTTTAATTGGTAATATATTTTTGTAAATTATTTCATGATTGCAAATAATATGTGGACGTTTATTATTCTTATTTATTATTATTATTATTATTATTATTATTATTATTATTATTATTATTATTATTATTATTATTATTATTATTATTATTATTATTTTGCCATTTTACATGAGAAATAATAAATTTATAAAAATACGTGTAGTAAAATATTGTCACCTCATTTTATATTTATTATTTTGTTAACTTTTTTGTCGCATTAGCATTGCCCTTTTTACTTTGTTTTCATGGGATCATGAAAATGTTGATTCTAAATAGAAAAAATAAATTAGGAACATTTTTGTCCCTATTAAATTGGATCTGGAAAAGTGAATGATATAGAAAGAGATGTAGAGTATGATTTTTGTTGAAGGGGTGAGTAATTAATTGTTTTAGGTTAATTTAATGAATTTCTCTTCCTTCTATTTTCTATTTTCTTCTTAATATGTTAATCTAACAATAATTATTAACAATAATTATGTCCCATGTTAGTATATGATAGTAATAGACAAACATTTAATAGATTTTTTTCCCTAATTTTAGTAGCTAAACCAACATTAATTATGTCCACTTTTTATATATAATAGACGAACATTTAATGTATTTTTTTTTTTGGAACATGTATTTTTTTATATATAAGAGATGGAGAGTAGGATTTTTGTTAAAGGGGTGGGTACTGATTAAATTAATTGATGATACTTGAAAATTTCATTTCATGTAATTTGTGTGTTTGGAGAATCACTGGAGTCAAGAGTTCCAAATTGCAGTTGAAGAGAAAGATTTGGAGACTTATCACTAGATTGATTACGCTTTCCCAATCGTTCGCGAAACTAAGTGATACTGTGGGCAAATTATGCACATATCACGTTCAATACACAATAAATATGTTTTACATAAAAAATATGCGTTCAATTCCATAGCATTGAAAAATGGATGTCAAATTTAATTATTACTGAATAGAACGGAAATTTACTTATAAAACACGCTTCGTCCAATCTAACTATGCCTTAAATATATTTTTATTTTATTGACCTTCAATCTGCTATTTTTACTAATAATATAGTTTTCAAAAAATTGTTTTTCAATGTACACACACATTTCTATTTCCTGTTATATTTGTATAAATTATCGTCAATATGTGTTAATAGCTGTCCGTGCATCGCACGGGGGTATTGCTAATATTATAAAAAATAGAATTCCATTGCCTTTTTTTAATTGTTACTACACATAACATAGGTGTACTATGTAGGATGGTTGTATTAATTATAAAGGTGTACGATGAGGCATTCACCCTTCATTTCATTTTCATTTCATTTATTATTGTGCTTCAATTCAATTGTGACTCTCCCTCTCTCTGCTTCAACTCCTTGTCTTACGTACACTACTCGTGAAGTGGATAATGATTACAAGGTCATCTCTAATGTAATGTAACGTAGGGCCGAACAAAAAAATTGACCGATCGAATTGGATCGATAGAATCGAATCAGATCAATGAAAATTGAATTAATTTAATAGAATTTGTTTGATTTTGGTCTCAAATTTATATAGAATCGATTATTTGGGTTGGTCCTAGTTTTTGAAAAAATATATATATATCTTATATTATATGTATATATTATGTATATATATATATATATATATATATATATATATATATATATAATAATTTTAAATTCCTAATTTTCAAAAAATAAAATTATTTTGGATTGACCTTATCCATCCAGCGACATTACAAGTTTACAAAAACCCTAACCCTATCATATCTATTTCATTTCCGTCGTTTGGTTTTCTATCCCTCTCTCTCAGCTGTCCAACCGCAGCACCACCATCGATCTCTACCGACGGCGCAGCCGTAACGGAAGTAATTGATCTACGACGCAGATCTGTTTTTTCGTGCGAGATTGCAGAACATCATTACTCTGTTATTTTGCCTCTGTAATCTCCAATAAAAGGTAATGATTTAATGAGATTTTGATGTTATTTTCTTAGTCTCTACCTCCAATCTACTCGTATTTTCAATTTTCTTACAATTTTGCATCTGAATTTAGTTATTAGGGTCTGAATCATGTTTATGTTTTTCTCTTTTGTTTATGTAATGTAATCGTCCTATATTTTTATTTGAACTTTGTTCCTCTACTTCAGTTAATTTGTTGTATGTCTGAATATTTTTATTTGAACTTTGTTTATGTAATCGTCCTATATTTTGGTTTCATGAAAAAAAATAGTTGTTGCATGTTTTATCTTTAGAAAAAATATATAGTAGTGTAACTTGTGGAACCGATGGAACCGAGCATGGACCGAACCATTGGAACCGGACCAATGTGACCGGTCCTGTAATGTAATGGTCTGGTCCTGGTCCTGAATTTTGACAAAACCGAACAATTGGTCCGGTCCTGTTTTTTTGAAATTTTGATAAAATTCGGACCGTGAACACCCCTAATGTAATGCATCAAATCATATTATTTTTATATTTTTATCTCAAATCATATTATTTTTATATTTTTTAAAAAGTTGTGGGTATAAAAATTAAATTAAAAAAAGGAATAAGTGAATATTAAGTTGATTGATTGTTAGTATAAAAGTAAAGTATGAGAAATAATAAGTGAGATGAATAATAAAGATTATGTGTCATTTTGGGTAGTCGGGGTTAAGGTAATACAGACCAAAAAGAAAATAAGTCCGATTTGAGGTGAAATGGATCAAAAGGAAAACAAGTCCAGTTTGAGATAAAATGTAGAGAGCAAGTATCAAAATCAAAATTTGATATCTATGGACATTATTCATAGGGTATTGAATTATATATGCAATGGCATCTCCAATGCATTAAGTTAAGCAATAGATATCAAAATTAAATTTTGATGCCTATGTCACTATTTACAAGGTATCAAATTATCATCTACAATGGTAGGTATTAAATTAATGAGTCAATTTTTTTATTGAAATTCCTTCACATTAATATTTTTAATAATTAAATATATACTAGTGTTAAATAATAATTGAATACCAATTGAATATAAAATATTATATGCATGCTTAATAAATAAAAAAGTATTTATTTTTCCATTGAGAAATTAATAATTTAATTTTGTGCTTTATATAAATATACAAAAAAATAAAACAAATTAAATTTAAATATTAAATAAATAATTAAATGATATAAAAATATACTTGACAAAGTAAGGAGTTATGCAAGGTACCAAATTTGGTGTCTTCCCCAACTTTTCATCAAAATTTGGTAACAATGATGTGAATTGGAGATGCTAATTCCTTTATGTGAGTATCAAAATTTGATTTTGATACCTTTGAAATTGAAATGGCAACTCCAATGCTAATGCTAGGTATCAAAATCAAATTTGGTATCAATGCAAATGAGTTAACATCTCTTAATTTTACACCAAATTTTGGTATCTTTGCATTTAACCTTTGAAAATGCTAACTCATTTGCATATGTATCAAAATTTGACCTTTTTATAAATAAAGATATACTCCCTCCGTTCAGTTACATACTTCACACTTTCTATTTTGGGCGTCCAATTACATACTTCACACTTTGTCTCCTACATTATTTTAATACTCACAACACCATTATAATTTACTATTCCCTCCACTCATTCTCTCTCCTATTTTACTTTTACACTCACAACATTATATCATTATTTTTTTCCTTAATTCACGCGTGAACAGTAACTGTGAAGTATTAACTTGAACGGAGGGAGTATATATTGTCTTTTTTTTTCTTTTATCACTTTTCAACTTCTTATTTTTTTTAAAGCCCACTTTTAACTCTTGACACTTCTTTTATTCATTCTTTTATTTTTAAAAGTGTAAAAATTAGATACCAAATATTTTCATACATCTAAGCTACTAAAATTTACGAAAAATTTGACTTAAAAAATAAAATTAAAAATAGGTAATTAAATTTATTTTAAATTAAAAGTAAATTTAGTTATTTTTTAATATTTATTAAGAAACAAAGATAATAGAAAAGAAAAAATAAATAAATAAGGAAGAGGTGATGGGGTGAGCCAAACAAAGGCAAAAATCATATTTTCGTCACTACTTTAGCTTTTTTCAAAAAGTTCTCACTTAATTTTTTTAAATATGTTCTCATTAAACTTTCACAATTTTTAAAATGTGCTCACTCTGTTACTATATTCGCTAAAAAACTAAGAAAATTTAGGCACGCAAATTAACGTGTGAATGATATTCGTTAAGTTTTCAACCAATTTGTTAATATTGTTGACATGTATGATGATTGGTACAAATTTTTTAAATGTATAATGTTATTAGCACATAGTTTATAAAAAATATTACAAATTATTGCCCCAAAAAATCATTTACCCTATGTCATATTTAACAAAACTAGTTATTTGAGATCACGTAACTAAATTTCGTTAAATTTTAAGCGAATTTGATAATATATTGAACACATTTAAAAACTGTAAAGTTTAATAAGAACATTTAAAAAAAATAGTTTAGTAAAAATATTTTGAAAAATGTTATAATTCAATAATTATGAAAATATGATTTTTGCCCTCAAACAGAAAGCTTGACCTTCACATGATGTATGTGTGTGAGAGAGAGAGAGAGAGGGAGAGAGAGAGAGAGAGAGAGAGCGAGAGAGAGAGGGAGGGAACCAGACGAAATAAATGAACGGATGAATGATGTGGTCCCGTCCCGTCGGACCAAGTGGCGGGTAGGCCATGTGAATTTTATGGTCCATTCTCTATTACTTGCACCTAATTCATGTCCTTTGCATTTCCCTTTCTTAATTCCTCCCATTTTTTTCCTTTATTGTTTCTTTAGTACTTATGTACATCTATGACCATTATTTTAGCATCCACTGAAACAAACAAATCCTATACTAGAGATGGCCAAATCGAATCGAAACGGATCGAAATCAGAAAATCAGAACTGTTATTGAAATTAGTGATACATACGTGCGTTAATCGCACATGCATTAAACTATTCCAAACAAGGTTAAATTTTATGCAAATATATGTAAAAAATTATGAATGAAAGATAAAAATAATATTTTCTTCGTCCCACTGAGCTTGAAGTAAATATTTACAAAAAATTATATATATATATTATAGTTTATAAAGTAAACTATAATTAATAAATTATTTTAATTAAAATAAATAAATTTAATTACTAATCATAGTTTATGAATTCCAATGTTTTTGTAAAAATATTACATTTTTTAAAAATAATTATTTATTCATGCTAGCTCAAGTGAATTGCAAACTTTGGAAATATTAAAAGGCCCAATAAGTGAGTCCAACATCTGCTGAGACCATAAGCATCATACTCAGCACCGCTCTCTATTTCTCTTTCTCTCTCGCGCGTATATTTCATATTTCGAAGTTTTTATCCGCCGTTTTATCTTGCTATCTATCATAAATTTCATCACATAAATCACCATATCAAAAGCTATACACCTGTTTCTAGTAGTATCACAAAACCCTATACATAGCGGTAATTTTAAATGATAGAATTAAATGACTGTTAGCATTCGTTGATTTTCAAGGAAAAATTTTGTTGTGAAATTTCAACTTAGGTTATTGAAATCAATAAATAGCAATTTTTATATCATTTTCGAGCCTTAAGTTTTGGTATTTTCAGAACCATTTACTTTTCATTTTTTGAATTAATTTTTAATGACCGAGGAATTTTTTTTAGATTCTTCACTTATTTCATGTTACTTATGATTGATTTAAAAAATTAACTCATTTATTATAGTTGCATGTATATTTCGAGATTCAAATTAAGATAATTTTATTTTTCCAAATTTTTTGCCTAACCTGTGTTAGAGTATCAACCCAATTTCCACATCGGCAATTGAAATAAAAATTGTCTATTATATAAAGGTGTCATCCACTCCGTTAGTATGAAGCATTTTGAGAGTTGACCCAAGAGCAAATTCGTACGGATTGAATCCAAATCGGATAATATCATACTAATTTGTAGTGGTGGGGGTGGTCGCGATCCCAAAAACTGGTATCATAGTCGTGGTTAGTGCGAGGGGCCGACACAGTGGAGTGCTTGTGAGTGATACGTGGGATTTTCTCTCGTGTGGCAATGCGAATAGCACATGTGTCCTGTGTCCAAAGTCTTTCAGATATAGGTGACCAGGTGGCGTGTTCCGCAGGTGGTATATAGCGACAATACAAGTAAATTTAGTTGTAGTTGGTCCTTGATTTGAGGGGAGGATTGTTGAGGTATCAAACTAAGTCCCACATCGACAATTGAAAGAAGAATTGCCTAATATATAGAGATCATTTAGGAGTTGACCCAAGAGCAAATTTATGCGAGATGGATCCAAATCGAACAATATCATATTAATGTGGAGTGGGGGGGGGTCGTGGTCTTAACAACCTGGTCTATATATTAATTTTACAATTTTAGGTTACAAATTTTATGCTATTTTTCTGTCTATTTATTATTTTCGACCGTTAATTCATGATATTTATAATCAGTTTATAAATAATTAAGTAATTTATTATATTCCAATAAAATTTAAAGTCCAAATTCGAAAAATTACTATTTTTTCAAAATTATTGTAAACTTTCATATATTTAATAATTTATGTGAATATTTTATATAATAGATCAAATTTGAAACTTATAAGATTCAAAATATTGCCAAAAGAATATATATGTACAATGTTTCAATAATAAACTTTCGCAATACTTCGATTCAACATTAATTGTATATGTATTTAGTACGGAGTTTTTTTTTTAATTCTAAATTATTTTAAATGTATATAGACTTAAATCAGAAATATTGTTGTGAGTTAAGCGTTGAAAATGTTATTGAAATTTGGGATAAAAAAAAAGGGGGGGGGGGAAGGGACGGTCCAGTGTTCATAAACCCCAAAAAGGAAGAAATTTGAGCACATGGAGTGGCAGATTCGGTCAAATATAAAAAATTCGCGGGACATGCCCTAAACAAAATGTGTATTTTGAAACAAAAAATAATTATTTTTATTAGCCGCTTAGGAAAAAATCTATCTTATTGTTTTATCTCACCACCGCCCATACACCTTTTGTGACGTCTTCCATCCCCCGATTGATTAATTCTATTTTACTTTCTTATTTATTTTATAAAAATACTCTCATTATTAAAATAGAAAATTAACTTCACTCAACTTTCAAACACAATCCTTATAAAATGAGAAAATTGAATTAATGAGGATTGGAGAAAAGGAGGTTGAGTAATAATTTTGTAATAAGTAGACTTTATTTAAAGTATTTTTTAACATAATAATAATATACTCCCTCCGTCCCATTAGTAATGGGAATTTTACTGTAGATACGGGAATTAAGGAAAAGTGAATTATAGTGGAGGAAATAGTGAATTATAATGGTGTTGTGAGTATTAAAATAATGTAGGAGAGAGAATGAGTGGAGGGAATAGTAAAGATTCCTTTCCATTTTAGGAAGTTTGTGGTTTGTAATGGGACGACCAAAAAGGAAAGTTTGTGGTTTGTAATGGGACGGAGGGAGTACAATATGTTGGACTAATTTTTGAGTAGGCACATATTTAAAACTAAGGAAAATATATACTCCCTCCGTCTCATTGATAGCTTCACTTTTTGTCAAAACGGATGTCCCGTTAAAAGCTTCACCTTTTCTAAAATGGCAAATAATCTTTACTATTTCACCTACTCATTCTCTCTCCTATTTCACTTTTATGCTCACAACACTTTTCAAATTTACTATTTCATCCACTCATTCTCTCTCCTATTTTACTTTTATACCCACAACACTTTCTTCACTTACCTTTTTTCTTAATTTGCGTGTCATGCTCAAAATGGTGAACCTATAAAGGAACGGAGAGAGTATAAATATTTCTCTAAACCTAGTCTTTGGCATAAAATCTGGGGAGAAACGCGTTTCTCCGTCGCGTATGAAGAAACGGGGCAACGTTTGTCGCGCGACATACTTAGCCACAACAACTGGATATCACTTTCATCAGTTCTGGATATCCAGAACATTGAATATGGATATCCAGAAGCTTTGGAAAGGATATCCAGAAAAAATATTTAGTTTCTGGATATCCTTTTCAAAGCTACGGATATCCATATTCAATGTTGCAGATATCGAAAGCTGGAAAGGATATCCAGAAAAAATATTTGGTTTCTGGATATCCTTTCCAAAGCTTCTGGATATCCATATTCAATGTTCTAGATATCCAGAAGCTTTGGAAAGGATATCCAGAAACTAGCTAAGTATGTCGCGCGACAAACGTTACCCCGTTTCTCCATAAGCGACGGAGAGTTTCTCCCCAGACCGACTCAGTCTTTGGATACAGATATTTCATTAACCCCGATTAATATTATTGCCATCCTTCCTTGTCCCTAAATTCAGAAAAATGAGGGTATATTTGTCTTCAGTTATATTTTCATTAAAAATTTAACGATTATGGGAATTAAATTGAATTAAAATGACATCAAAGGGGTAAATTATTAATTATTAAACTAGTAAATCCTAAAGGATGCTGTATTTATTATATTATTAAGGCTAAAATAAAAATATTTAATTAACAAATAACTATTATATCACCCGTGCGTTAAACGCACGAACAAAACACTGTAAAAAAAACTTTAAAATTTCACAAGAACTAAATCAAAAAAGTTACAATAACTGTAAATGTTAACGTATAATATTTTTTTAATAAAAGGTATTCATCAAAAATATATAATGACATTAAAAATTACAAATTTTGAAAAATTTCCTCGTACACAACATTGATTGCATCCAGAATATGATACACAAAAGTGATATAAAACATTTGATTGCTATGATTATAACATATAATATGATAAATAGTATTCCATTTGTCCCAAAACAAATGTTCACTTTAATTTTTATTTACATCTCCACGCCTCACAAAAGTATATATAACATTTAAAGTGCTATTGTTATAATATATAATCTGACAAAATTTACGTCTTGTGCCATATTTTCTCAAATTTTATAGATATTGATAAAAGAATCAAATAGAGACACTAAAATTAGTTGTTTTTCTGGTGGCTAGAAGCGGCCGCTTCCCCAACTTACCCCAAGGGTCGGGCCTGAACTTCACCCTCGAAATCCCGAGAGGAATGGCCATCCAATTAAAGGTGGGCTTGGAAATGACATTAGGAGTAGTCATCGTATTTGAATATCTTGTTGCTTATTAGACAGGGACAAAAGAAAAAATCAAATTTCAAACACAATCAATAATTAAGTTATATTAACCAACTCTCAAAAACAATATACGATGTAACACATACCTTATAACTCATATCTAACTCTTCACCTTTGTGACAACATTCGGACATGAACGAAAATGTTGCTCAATAACGTTAGCATTAGTTGTCACTTTAATCATGGAGAAAGGTCAAATGTGAATACCAAAAACACTTTCACGTACCTGTACTTTGAACAAAGCCTCAAAGTCTATCAAAGCATTCAAACAATCCAACTTAATATTAAAATAAAATAAAATCATGTTATGCATAACACATCAGCGTTATAATACAATTTGTAGTTAAACGTATTAGAAATATAATATCATTATATTATATTCAAGTATATATTGTTATATATTAGATTAGGAAACACAATCCTTGTACTATATTAGGAAACACAATCTTAGAAACCCTCTCCTTCTAGGAGATTAAAACTTGTATTAGATTAGAAAACACAGACTTAGAAACCTTCTCCTTCTAGGAGATTACCTCCTCATTGTAATCCTATAAATATGTATCCCTGACATCATAATAAAATTGAGTCATTCAATAAAATTCTTTTCTTCCATGTTTTGAATTGATTTCGTCTAACTCTCTTTATTCTAATATGGTATCAGAACTTAGATCCATAGAAGAACTTCTTCGCGAAATCATAGCGGCAAAACCCTTGGCCGAAACTCTCACCCTCTCTACCTCCTACACCACCGCCCCACACCACCCTCAAATACAATCAACCTCGGCAAACCCCACCAAGCTTCTTTTTTCTTTTTCTTTTTCTTTTTCTTTTTCTTTTTCTTTTTCTTTTTCTTTTTCTCAACTCTCTTCTTCTTTCAATTCTAATATGATGAAGCCAAAATCGTCAAATCAGCCCAAATCCAAGCGATGAATGCTCCGGTGATTGCAAGGCCTGAAAATAAGAGAAAACACGTAAACTAAGCCGGGGCGGATCCGGCTAAAGGCCCTCCGGCGTGAGAGTAAGTTCACGGTTTGTATATGAGAAACTAAATTGACAGAGTTTCTGTATTGTAAAAAGTAACGTACCAAATAATGAGCCATGGGGCTTGTATTTATAGGGATGGATAGATAGAATTCATGTTGGAGTGAACTTGTAAAGAGATAAGATATAATCCTAAAAGAATTATATCTGTTAAGGAGTCATTGTTTGACTTGAATTGGTGTTGGTAATTGTAATCCTGATTGGATCATGACTGTAGAATCCTTGTTTGATAAGGATTGTGTAATCTGCTAGCCGGAACGCCGAGGAACATAAATGTTTTATCTCGGCCTTGACAAGTAGGCCGAGGTGAACGATTCTGCTTCCTCGTCATTTGGTGATTGGCAGGCAAAGGAATATGCCGGGATGAACAATTCTCTCTCCTCGTCATTTGATGATAATGCCGAGGTGAGAACATTTCTTTCCTCGTCACTTGTAACACTTCGGAGCTTGGTGAGCCAAATATGCAGAGTCCATCATTGGTTTAAGGCCGAGGAGAATGTTCCTCAGCATACGGGGAAGATGTTCTTCGGCCATAACACTTGTATTATTGGATTATGTTTGTGGCCCAATCCCTTTGGGCCCAAATCAGCAAGCCCATGTTCGTATCTCGGTTTATACTGTTCAGTGGCCCCCGACTTTCTAGCTCGGCGTAGGACGAGGAGAAAGTCATCTCGTCCTCGGCTAATGGAATACGAACAGGTTTTGACACGCGTCATCGGCGTCTCTTCATTATCTGACGGTTAATATTCTCATGATTACATGGGGCCCCCCATGTCTTGTCACGTTTTGGAAATCGTTACCAGCATTTAATTTAGGGGGCGCCATACCCGGATTTTTGCTTTACCCATGGGTTAACCCGGTTTGGTGGAGTATAAAAACTAAAACCCTTTTCATTTTAATCTTTACAAACCCCAACTATTTGAGAGCAAAGGCAAGAGACTTCACCGGCGAACACAGCGTTCTTCATTTCCAGTTTCTGGCGAACACGATTCTCCCGGTGACGTTGCATTCTGTTGCGATTCCGACCATTCTTTAACACTCAGGTATGAAATTTCTCCCTTTCCATGCTCTTTGTTCCTGATTTCAAGTTTTTCTAGGGTTTTTGGAAGGGATATTGAATGTGTCAAGAAAAGTGAACCGCCATTGTTGAAGATTGAAGCTTTTCTTCATGAATTTCTGTCTTTAACTCCCAAAACTTCAAGTCTTTGATTTTCTTTGCATTTTGTTGAACTTCTTTGAATATTGAATGAACTCCCCCTTTAATCTTTGATTCCCCCTAGAAATGGCTCGTTCTTGGGACCATTCTCCCCGATTCCGTTATGGATACCACATCGGCAATGAGGGTTTATCGTAGGGAGAGAGGTCCATGGATTGATGCTTACCCTGGATGAAATAAGCAAGAAGTTGAGAGGTTATGGTCGAACCCTGATGTTCCTTCAATACCTCCATTCCATAAGAATAGATAGGATTGCATCTGATTCTCCCAATATTTTAGTTTTTGAGGATAGGGCCGAGATGATGGAGCACATCGAACTATTCTACCCGGCCTCAGATCGTGAAATGCGTGAGCGTCTGAGTGGTAAGGCTCCCTCCTCGGCCTTATGAAATGATGAGGAGGGAAATTTCCCTTCCCGGTAATAAATCAGCCATTGACGAGATAACTAACTTTGTCCCCTCGTCTTTATGCAGATATGACGGGAAGAGAAGGAGAGCCCTCCTCGTCCACCCGCATAGTTGATGCCTTCGTGGAAAGTGCCTGTGCCGATGGCCGCCCGGTCCGAAGAAGGGGAGGCCGAGGAGAAGGAAGCCGAGGAAAACAACGGGAGAGGCTCCAAAGGTCCAGGGATCCCATGCTTCGAAAAATTATATTCCTACGGCACGGTGGGTGACAGATCCGAATATAGGTTAACTTATATGGGCAAACTCGATCTTAAGACGAAGAAGGAGGAGGAGAGCTTCTATTACAATGAAGACTGTGTGCATTTCTACTTCAAGCAATTTCAACAGGGGCTCCGTCTTCCTTTGGACCCCTTTATTAATGAATTTTTGGACGATGTAAGGGCGGTGCCGGCCATGCTAGGAGCTAATGGTGCCAGGGTTCTTGTTAGCTTCATCGTCCTTTCGTCAGTAGTCCTGGTTTTTGAGCCGACCATGGGCGCTTTTCGGCATTTTTACATGGTCCAATTTGTCAAGGAAAGTTGGCTCCTCGTCATTAGGAGCGCACCCAAGAAACCCAAGCTGCTTCTCCCCATGTCTAGCAAATTGCCGGCTGGGATAACCATGTTATTAGGGTTGAGAGTCGCCAAGGTTGGGAATTCCAATCCCCTAGCAAGGCTCCAACCTCATCAGGCCCTGTCCAGCAATATGAGTGGACCAAGGCTTTGATCAAATGTTTAGAGGAATTTGCCGAGGTAGGGCTCCTCGACTGGACGGCGATTGAGTCTTCTGATCACTACTACATCCAGGCAGGTCTGATGCCGGGAAAGAAGGATGGGGTAGCTCCCCTCGTCACCGTTAAAAGAGGAAGGCATTTTAACGATTGGACGGTACACCCCGGCCTTGTATTTCACGCTGACTGTCAGAGGTGCAAGACCCGTCCCCTAAACCAATGTCAGGAAGAGATAGACGTTGTTGGATGTAAATGTTTTAACTCTTAAATACTTTGCAATTTTTGCGTGTTTATTTCTTCTTCTGCTCGTACTTAACCATTTCTTCCTCGTCTTTGCAGTTTTAACCCCTGAAGAAGAAGCAGCCCTAACCATGCAGAGACTTAGTCCCATGGAGTTGATAAAACAGAAGAGGAAGCAGAGCAAGAAATCAGGCCTGGTACAGAGGAGGGAAGAAGCTAATGCTCATAACCTCGTACTTAGTGCTCAGGGTGATCATCCCCTTCCCCTCAAACTGCACGATGAAGTTAATGCCGAGGAGAATGTGTCTGAGGAGCGGGCAAACCCAGCAACTGGGGAGGGGTATGGCCATCGTGTTGGTGCCGAGGAGGTTGAGGCCGAGGAGATAAGCCTCATCCCAAGGAAATCTGGCTCCAAAAGATCCCGAGCAGCCAGTGCCGAGGAGCCCGTAGCTAAGCGGGCAACTGTTGGTGGGGCTCCCAATGCTGAGGCTCCTCCTCCCTTAACCATCCAGTCCGTCAAAACTTATGAGGAGGCCGACGAGCTAGCTAAGAGCATGGCCATCAATGTTCCCCGTCTTAGGGGTCTTCCTCTGCAAACTAGGGAGGGACCCTTGGTTAGGTTGGGCCGAGCTCCCATTCAGCGAGCTATGGATGAGGAGGCTTACGAGGCCCTTGTCAAAGAGGCTCCTAGCGAGGATACCTTGCTTTGCCGCAAAGGGCTCTTAGTTGCCGAGGTGAATGTCTCTTCTTCTCGGTCATTGAGTTTGAGATTTGCTGGGATTTCTAACTTTGATTTCTTTTTCAGTTGGCTTCCGTCACGGCGTACGAGAATGTCTTGGCCAAGACAAAAGCCAGGCGCCTAACTGAGGCCAAGACCGCCCAGGCGAAGAGCGAGGCTGATAAGGCTTCCTTGGTCAAACTTTTGAAGGCCAAGGACGCTGAGCTTGAAGCGGCCAAGGCAAAAGTAGAAGCCGAGGTCCTGAGAGCCGAGGGAGAGAAGACCAAAGCCGAGGAGCATCTCCGACTAAAAGAAGAAGAGCTTGCTCAGGCAAGGAAGGATAAGGCCGAGGTCCAAACGAGGGCCGATGAAGCTGAAGCCAAGTGCCGAGGGTTAGAAGCTACCCTTCCCGCAAGGGAGGAGGAGGCCGTGGCACGCTTCAAAGAGAGCCCGACTTTCAAGGATGCCATGATGGCTAGCTCGGCCTTTCAAGATGCCGTGGACGAGAAAACGGCAACCATGTTTGAGGACGGGTATCTCCACCTTGCCCGTAGCATCTTGGCTGACCCCTCCACCGGCTTGGACATTAACAAGGTGGCCATGCTGATTTGCCGGGATCACTATGACGAGGAGGTTAGTGCTCTCCACCACTTGGTTCCCTTCTCTGATTATAACTTGGAATTAATAGCCGAGAAGGATGCCCAAGCGTGCCGAGAAGCATGGAAGCCAGCCTCCGTCGTCCCCGGCAATATCAAAGCCTTGGTGGAGGCGATCCAAGATGAGGGAGAGCCTGAGGTCATGGAAACCGAGGTCGGGGGAGGAGAGGCCGAGAAGACTGATGCCCAAGATGATCAAGCCGTTCTTCCTCCTCCTGGTACTATCACTGAGCAGTGGCTTGAAGAGCCTTTCAACGATGGGCAGCAAAATTAGGATAGATATTTCATTATTTGCTTTTTGTAATAGATGATAGGACTTGTAATTTTCTTTGAAATTCAATGAAAAAAATCCTTTTCTTTATTCATGTTCCGAATGAATTGTTTTGTGTTTCGTATGCTGTGCATAGGCACTGGGACAGATTTGTGAAGGCGGTTGAGTGGATCCGAGGAGGGTCCCTCATTCCTAGTTGTCGAGCAAAGTGGTTAAGGCCGAGGAAGGGACTCTCGCTTTCTTAACTGCACTCTAAATCAGACAGGCCTTGAGGAAGGACTCCTCGCCTTCGGCTCGTAGCGATTTCTTCTTTTTCGTCTCCTTACGCCGAGGAAGATGACTCGCGCATTGTGTTTTCGTACATGATGCCTCCTTTGATTCAGAGCTGACAAGGTATTTCCTTGTCTTGATGTTAGCAAGTCATTAGGGGCCAGAGGAAGGACTCCTCGCTGATCCGTGATACTTGTAATCCCGAATCAAGGCGACCCTTTGTTAGGACGCAAGGTAAGCCATCGTGCCGAGGAGGACCTCAGTCTTGCCCGTCGCGCTGTTGGTAATCCCGGGAATCAAGCTGCGGACACTTGTTAGGATGTGCAAGGTAAGCCATCGTGCCGAGGAGGACCCGCCCGTCAGCTGCTGGAACCTATAGTCGCTGAGCCAAGGCGTGACCCTCGTCAAGACATAAGGCGTACGTTTTGAAGTTAGCTCCGGGATAAGCATCCTCATCTTCCGGTGTCGGTGCGAAGAGTTGATAGTTACTTTGGTATGTTGGAAGAAATCGCTTTCGAAATTACCTGGGATCCGGGAAAGCAGCCTCATGCCCCAAGATTCACAAGTAATCTTTCGCGTTGGAGGTGTCTCGCCGCGCTTGTTTTCGCATTTGTAGAGTCGCCACGCCGTGCTGAGTTAAGCCCAAAACATCAAAGGGCACGCTTTAAAGATAATTTTAAACCGTTTTAAAGATGAGATTTTGAGTTCTGTGAGGTCGAGATGACTCCCGGGAAGAGAATAT